>JXTC01000714.1:65157-90867 GCA_002914845.1 Trema orientale
ATATTAATAATTCAATCAGAATTTCCAGCCACAACAGACTTTGTCAAGAATCTCTAATAACTCTTAGAAGTAAATACAAACAAAGTTCCTCAAGTGATACTCATCCATTAAAATCAAGCACTTAAAACATGTTAATTCTCTAGAAAACATAGTTAAATGTGATAGAAGTTTTTCTTATCCTCTCAAAACTTTTCCAAAAGTTTTCAAACACATCTCTCTAAGAGATTAAAAAGTATGTCTTATTTTTTATTGACAAATCACATTATGCACATAATTTTCCATAATTCTTTATTAATGAAAAATTTTAGGTAATGTTTTAATAAGACATTCTTTAAGTTTTATAGCTTTGAGGTACCACACTCTGATAATTTTATTAAAAACAGTTTCAAAAGACATTTTTACACTATGAAGAACCTATAAATCATTTTAGAAAATAGTAGAGTGTGCTATAGTTATTTTTTTATTAAGTAGATAGCAATGTATATATATATATACATATATTCTTTTTATATAAGTCTTACTCAACTTGTAACATATTCAACCCCAAAAATTTAAAAAAAACTCAGTTTATGTTTTCAAAGGAAATATTACATATTAATTTGCATAACTCAGATTGTATCAAACACCAAACCAAGCATATTAATTCATAGCTTGTATTTATTTGAAAATCTAATTTCCATGAATTTTAATGAAAATATCATACATTACTATATACCACCTAAGTCCCTTCGAGACTTAGGTATTCAAAACTAATTTACTTCTATTTGAAGCTCAAATGAGACATCATCCTAAGTCTCCAATACTAGTAATTCTCAATACTTAGGGTACCAAATTAAACTAACTATACAAAGTGCTCAATTATCCAATTGAGACCACCAAGGTAAGGTCAACCCAACTTGACTTAACTAATGGAAAATCATTTATTACTCAACAAGGATTTAACAATTCAAATATCACAAATATCATGTATACATCATTAAAATAAGCCACATATAGAAATGAAAACTTGGAAGTATAAATATATCCAAATAACAAGACACATCAAGCCATAATAACGACAATATTTTACAAAATTTCTAAACTAGGATTCAAAATCTAATATTCTTTTCATTCACACAATATTCTAAACCAGATATCATAACCAAGTTTTACTTAGCAAAATTCATGTAACAGAATATTATAAATATGGTATTTTTGTCACACATATAATTCTTCCAAAAATTTATACTTATACTGCATTAATTTGTACCAAAGGTTTTATAAGGAATCAAACTTGTTTCTCAAAATTTTCACATAAAGTTTTACATAAATATCTCATATTTAGTTCCAAATTAACGTATAAATATATATGTGAAAGTACATTTTAGCTTCTAAGTTATATACCAAGAATATCTACCATATTCAAAACTAGGAAGATACTTGGAACTTTAAGTTTGTAAAAATTTTCTTTGTCTAAAGAATTCTCCAACTAGCACTAACAAATGTAGATTAGGATTAATTTAGTAGTATAACTAAATTTTATATGCACTAATGTTTAAACTTTACAATAGTGCAATTTTACAAACTCCAATTTTCAAATAGCCCATAAGTTTTTGAAACTATATATCCATTGAAAAAATGAATTACATTTACCTAACTATTATTTAAGTTTAAAATGTCCATAGTTCTCTTGAAAATAAAGACATGCAATTTGTTAAACTTAATAACTTACTTCATTTCAAACCATACTAATTAATTTGGAAATTTTAGATTCACCAAAACCATGTAAGAGTGGTCTACATTTAATCAAATTACCATTAATTAAATAATTCCTTACCCAAGGATTAAAAGGCCGACTCTTATATATTTAGAGAGATAAGATAAGACCAAATGGAAATCACATTTAACTGTACAAACTCATTCTTCAATCAATAAAAATATTCCTTAATCCATTAACTGTGAAAAATTTTCTCAATTCCAAAAAGTTTCACTTTAAAAAGATAGGTAAACTTAGACATGCAGCTGAAAAGTAGGCAATAAATTACCACTAGTAAATAATTTAGAAGGAAACACAATCATAATCCATTAATTTAAACTAAACCAAATAACCCAAGAATTTTAATTAAAATTTAATCAATTATTCTACCAATGCACAACTAATATTAAGCCAAATCATGGTGAATTTAGTACAACATCATATTTAAGCAAACTTAATATATATCATACCAATTTATTAATCAACCAGTCATATATCACGCAAAAGTATCACCAATTCAAACATTTTGATATAAGCATCAATCACCACTTACTCGAACTCTGTAATTAAAAGTGTATGAAAATCGAGAGAGTTAAATCACATCCTAAAAATTTACAAAACATTGGACAAATCCAAGGTATTTAAAATACCTAGTGCGAGATAACTATCATAGAACCTATAGGATTCACACATAGCTCACTACCGAAATAGACATAGAAGTACAAGTATGAATGCCCATTTGAATCAGAGATTTTCGATAGGAGTAGAATCCACTAGTCTCATGTCAACCCTAACACTTCTGAGACTAGAGTTTTTGGAATATAACCATTCTAAGGATACCGAAGTTTCTCTCTAAGGAGATGAATGAAGGACTCAGAACGAATCTACGCAAAGACAACATATTTAGCCAATTCCTAAGTAATGTATGAGATATTTATCAAACAATTTCTAAAATTCTTTTTAAACTGCAAAATTTTCAGGCAAGATCCAAGACGGATTTGAAGCCTGTAGCTCTAATACCATTTCTGTCACGACCAGAAATCCGAAACTATGACTTTTAGTAATTTTAAGTGAAAATATAATTAAATATTGATTTTACGAAATTCAGGAGAAATCAAGTATATGAGAATTTCATTTTGGTCCTTAAATCATTATAAATTCTATAACCATTAAAACTCTTATTAGTTTTAATTACTTTAGAAAAATATCCATTAAAGTTTAAGAAAACTTATAGTTAATTCATTTGGAAATAAATCATAATCTTTGATAAACTGAGTTCAATTGAAATCTTTACTTCATTGTCTAAAATAGGTTACATAAAACCACTTGCAATTTCAATATCTCAAATTATTAAAACTATTTTCATACATCTACTTAGTAAATTTACTAATCTTGGCTAAATAATTGAACAAAAGAAAGAAAGTTAACAGAGTATAGACACCCATCACGGAATAGGAGTAGGAATGCAAGTACAAGCTACGCAGCTTGTCTGACCACCGGGATGGCTACCTCAAATAGACTGACACCTAAAAGTGGAAGAAGTATGGGGATGAGCATTCATATGCTCAGTAGAAATTTAATTACCTTTTTGAATGGATGCAATGTTACCAAACCTGCATGGTTAATATCTTTTCTAAAAATCTATTTATAAACTAAGTTTTAAAAAATAATTGAAATCCAAAATAATCACATATTCAAAAGCAAAACCAAAACTACATGGTTGTACATAATATACATCAACCAATGTAAATGAGTGAGCTCTCATCCTCCCATCATGGCCCTGTGATACCCCTTATTAAAAATACCCAGTATTCTGACACTACCTGGAGGTGTATCAGCTAAAAACCTGCACAGGGGCCTAGGTCTTTCACCAGGTGCTGTAACAACTCGCCAGCGATCTAAACAACCATGATGCAATATTGGAACTCAAGTATGTGATCCTATGGTATGTATAGCATGTAACAGGATATGTAATAACTATACAAAATATAACCAAACAATGCTTTAAAATCTTACTTAGCATTATTTTGGGATTTACTGTAATATGGGCAGCACACTGCTGTATTACCCTATATTCATAATTTAAAAATATGTATAAAAATCCATACAGTCTAATCCCAATATAATCTAATGTGTTTTCATAATTTATTAAACCATCGTGTAAACTATGATTTTTCATAAATCAATTATAATATAATTGTAAATCAAAACAAGTATAAAACCAAGTAATTGAACCTCTACCTCGAGATGATAGCTACACGAAGCTAACAACACTCGAAAAAACTCTTATTGCTCACTTGGGTGCTCCGAAGATCGTTTCGGGAATCTTATAAGCTAAGTTTGAAAAGTGACTTTTCCAACGGAGCCTCAAAATGAGAAATGGATATCACTATTTAATTCCTAGTGCCCAAAATAGTTAGGTTAGATATATAATTTGTCAAATTTAGGTCCCAGACTGAGTCCCGGCTTGTGCTACTCAAAACGACACTATTCACGAGCCTCGTAGTTTGATTTTCATGCCACTTTCAAACATAGCAATATTTTATATCAAAGTTTGTTTCTTGACCTTATTAAGTCCAAATTCAAAGTCAGAATTCAGTTTCATGGTGCCGAGCCCTAAATGGGTTTTAAATCCAAGAATTACAAAAATGTCTCATTTTGGAATTTATTTGAAACATATCCATGTTTTCGATTCGAAAATTAACACACTTTTAGATATCATTTCAACAACATAAAATCATATTTGTTCATGATCTTAACTTCTCTATCACACCGTATAATTTTTATAGCCTAAATAATTATTTTAGAAAAATAATTATAAAAATGCCAATTGGTAAATTTGAAAAATGACCGCAATGACAAATCGACGGCTATCACCTGGTGGAATCGATCAGTGAGCTCAAGAGGAGGTGAAACATGCTGGTAGTGAGGGATTTGGTGGCCAGACACCAGATTTTTGACCTGAAAACCAATTGGTAGGTAGTGTTTTCGAAAGCCTCATACTTGAGCACCGGAGCTTGAAACACGACAAGGTTTGTCGGGTTCCATTTGTCAGAGAATGGTGAGCAGGGTGGGTCGGCACGTCTGTTGGTCTAGGAGGCAGTGCAGTAGCTGTCTTCGTCAGTAGCCGTTATGGCAATTTTGGCTCTCGGGGATCTCGGGGAAGAAGAAGGGAAAATAGGGGTTTTAAAAGTAATTTTTAAAAATCTTGAGCCACGTGTCAGCTCCAAATTAAATTAGTACTGTTTTCGCTATTTACTCTTTGAAATGGTTTCTGAAAAAAAAAATTTCATTTATATTTCTAATTAATTTCAATTTAGTCCTTGTTTTGAAACTTTCTTTACACTTTCGCCCCAATGAATGTAGTCACACATTCCGCCCAAGTTCACCAAATAATTTTTAATTTTTAATAATTCAATTTTTTTTAAAAAAACAAAATTGGTCAAAGACCAAAATACTATTTCAAATTTAGGAGGTTTTACATATTGGGACTTTTGCTTTTTCTTACATTATCATTATTTATTTCTCCTAAATAAATGTTTCACTAGAGCTTATACCTCTAATTACGTTGGAGTGAGTTGTATGGAGAAATTTGTTATCCGAATTTGTGTATATGATGTTAAGTTCTGAATAATCAATCTCTTTTACAATTTTTTCACTTACATTTGGTCCTAGATTAAAGTCTGATAAAGTCTTAGATCTATTGATAGTTTAGCCTGAATTTGCCATAGCCATTTATCTTTTATTTTTTTTTTATCACAATTAGTTGTTCCCTTGTAATCTGAGTATTTAATCTTCAGTTTGTGATTTTTCCGTCATATAATAGGTTAATGTTTGGATCCAAGGAAACTAAAACTAATTTATAGATGTAGTTTTTTTTTACCCACCATCTATTCGAGGAAAGTCCTCAATGAGCACGACAGTATTATTTGCGTGGCCCTAAGGGTTATAAGTTTTGAGTTCACTTATTGTTTGCATGGCCCCATACATGTCGTCTTAAGCTATAATACGATTTATACAAATCCCATTATGCTTTTTTGGTTATATAGTTTGTAATTCTATGATGGCAGCATATAGACTCATTATCTTTACTAATTAGGTGGTCTTGATAAGTTGTTTTTTAGGTTCTTATTTACTAGTTGATGTAATATTCATATATATATATATATATATATATATAGATATTTAAGATACTAAAGTGGCACTGGCTTTATTATGTTAAATATATTCTTTATGTATGTGGCCGTTGGGTGACTGAGTTTTCTTTAGATTTTCAACTCTAATCCTTGGAGAATTGATATGAATATCTGTACCCAAAATTTGTTCATTACTTGTTAGTTTTTACGAAAATTATGATATTACTTACCAATTGACTTTTTAGATAGGCAATGAAAATAATACTATTTGTAGTACACAAAATGTGGGTGTCATACCATGAGCTAAGGCAGTATGGAATCCCGATACTGTATTCCCTTTTTCTGATTTATGCATCAAAATGAAATTGAGGATGTGCACTACTCTACCACTCTTTTAGATAAATTTGGATTTGTGAACTTAATAACAAATACGAAGAATACAACCGGAAGAGCGTATATAAGAACACAATTGAAAAATAAGTGGGATGCACTAAAAAATGTTAGAAACTTTGGAAGCAACTTATTGGCAAGGAAACTAGTTTAGGATGGAATACAAAGAAGAAAACTGTTGACGCATCTGAAGGTAGAATACTAAATTACTAGTACATTGCTAACTATTGTTATTAAATTAGTATAATTATTAAATTAGTATAAATTTTAATTTGTCTAATTTGCTCTTATAGACCCAACCCAATGCTGTGAAGTTTCGCATCTGATGTATTGAGCCAGAATTAAAGGAAAAATTAGATAGGATGTTCACAAACACTATTGCCACTGGAGAATATGCTTGGACACATTCATCAAGAATAGTTCCATATGTGTCCAAAAAACTGTCAAATGATAATGAAATCCTGCCAGAACAAGTTGAGAGTAGTGATGAGTCAAGGGATCAGCCTATGCTTGATAAATTACCCAAAGAGAAAAATAATAAGAGATTAGCTAAGCAACTTGAGAAATAAACGAAGCAAATAAGGAAAGGAAAAGGCAAAGGACAAATAAAGGAGGGAGGAGCTGCAAAATTGTCTCAACAATTTTCTCCCTTGTAGATGTTATGGAGAGTAGGAGTACTAGAATATCCACCATGAGAAATGAAATGCCATATACGAGTATACCAGATGTTATAGATGTATTTCACAACTCTATCTTTTTTTAGCTATGTATTATTTTATATATCAACTTGATCAGAACTTGGATTATTTTATGTGCTAATTCTCATCAAAACTTATTTAACTTAAGCGTATTTAAAATAAGAAAATACATATCAATATTATCAATTTTATTTTAAACATTTTTTATGTTATTCTCAAAAATTTATTTATGAAACTTATATTAAATGATAAGTAATAAATTTAATTGAATTATTTTCATATCAAATATTTTTTAAACACATATTTTGTAAAAATATTTATATGCTTAATGTATATGAAAAAAAAAGTCTATTAAAATATTTATTTAATAGGCTCTTTGCAAAATATGCATAATTGTACAAGATATCTATTTTGATCACTCTATATTTCTACAGTAGTTTAGTGATACAGTATACTAAATACTCTAATATAATATTTTTCAATCACACTTTTCAATTACAGTTTACTAAATACTCAGTTACTTTATGCTACAGTGGATTTTCCTCTTAGCACAACTAAAAGTATTTCTTTTAGAAACTAGAGCTCTACCAAAATGGTCCTAAGTTGAAACTAAGGTGCATGGAAATAAAAATAGAGTGTTTGAAAGAATCTATATATGTTTGGCAGCATGTGAAGAAGGGTTTAAAGCTGGTTGCATGAGATTAATGGAGTTTGATGGTTGTTTCTTAAAGAGGGAGCAAAGTGGCAAAATATTTGTTGTTGTAGTATTGGATAGAAATAACTCAATATTTCCCATCTTATGTACTATTGTTGAGGCAAAGAATAAGTAATCATGGACTTAGTTCTTAGAGCTACTTGTTGATGACTTGGGAATTGATGACATAAGTGTATGGACTTTCATAAGTGATAGATAGAAGGGATTAGTTATGCAATCAAAAGATTGGTTAACATTATGAGAAATGATTCTGTGTAGCCATATGTATAACAATTTCAAAGCAGAACATAAGGGATTGGCTCTTAAAGATCATGTATGGGCATTGCAATAACAATAACCATCCCGTAATTTCAGTCATAGATAGCCAAATTAAAAGCCCTTGACAAGTCAGCATGAAAATGGTTGAATGATAAGCCATCAACACAATGGAGTAAAAGTTGAAGGAAACTATTAATACTATATATATGCATGCATTTATTGGAAACTACATGATCACATCATGTGCACAACGGGAAAATGAATAGAAACAATTATAAAAGTTTATACATGAAAACATACTTTCACAACCAATGAACAAACATATATCAAAAAGATCATATAATATAAATTAGATCTAGATACAAAATCCTAGAGAATAAGGATGTTGTGTTTAACGCATACTCCTCTTTGATCTCCTTATAGACGATGATCAAACCTCCAATCCTAGAACTTCTTATCTATTTTTTAACTCTTAGAAGATGAGCCGAGTGGGTACTTAATTGAATCCTTTTATTGGAAAATAATCAAGAACACCTTGATTTTCTGATCACAATGATTTGAGATGAATATGTGAGACACTCAAAAAAACTCTTTTCTTCTCTCCTTAGCAGCGATAGCCAAAAATCACTTTCTTCCTTTCACTGTAGTAGGCGTGTAGCACTGTAATGGCAATACAGTTTTTTTCTCTCAAGATATCTTATATATATATATATATATATGATGCTTAAATTGCTAAATCTTGTCTAATTAGAATTGGCTTTGTTCTCCAATATAGGCTTTATGTGTAAGTTTTATAAGATTACACAACTCTTGTTATATTAAAACACAAACTTCTATATAGAATCATTATTTTACATAGTTTTATGAAATTAATGTCACAAATACCACCAACTAATTAGTGAGCTTTGTTGAGCTAGATAAGGGACTTAAGTGATCCAAATAACCTAAACTCCAATAGTGTGATAAATATCATAATAACATTATTATGATATTTATCTAATTACTATTAATAAAGAGGTTATTCCACAAAAAGTCCAATACTGCACTCTTAGATTAAGTGTCACATTTTCCATAGAGATTTAATCAACTAGTGTTGAATAAATGATCCATCTAACATATTCTATACTACATGTGAGATCCCTATATCATGCTGTAGTTGGATAGGTAAAATTACTATAATACCCTTCCAACACATATCTATCTTTAAGTTACAATTTTTCTATCAAAGAATAATATTATCGATAGTTTTGCTCATAATGATCATTAAACAAAATTAACAACTATTCAAAAAGTAAATACTGAGACCTTGAATTTTATTATTCCAAGAATCTTGAAAGACTCTAAAGTGACATTAATGTATAGTGTCTTTAACTATTTGGTATTCCTATCAATTCGTAAGTCATAACCTCGAAGATAGCAGAGTTCGCCTCCTTAAGAATAAATACTAGTCTTTTAATAAGTCAAAGGGTAACAACTCACGAAACCAAGTCCAATTAAATACTAAAGACTAAGATCTACATGCTAAGAGCTAGTAAGTAGCAACATGAAGAATTTAGTTACAGTACTTAAACTCCAATTCTTATACTACTTGATCTAGTTCAATATATACAACTTATATATGTTGTAGTATTTCTTTTAGAAGTCAGATGGTTCAATTAATTGAGATGCATTATTTCCGTTGAGATAGACAAACACTATAATCTATAGTAAATAAAATATTTCATCTTATTTATATATTATAAATAAATTCATTTATACTTAGATAAAGAAATAAGTCTCCTTATAATTAACACACTGAATCATGCTTGTTTCTTTATTCTGTAATAAAGTCATGGAATATTTTTTAGATAAATAAACTATTCTATTAAGATAGTTCAGTCTAGGAAATATCATAAAATGCGTAGAAGAGAAAGTTGTTATACGAAAGGATAATTTAGAAAATCTGCTTTGTGGGACAGATATGCCAACAAAAGTCACTTCCAAGTATTGAACAAGTGTGACCTTTTTCTTAATAACATTTGTAGAGCCTTCAATAGAGCTATTCTAAATGCATGAGATAAGCGCATCATTATAATGTTGGAGAATATTCAGATTTACCTAATGACAAGGAAGACCAAGGAAAAAACAAACATTGATAAATGGAAAGCTCCAGTTAGTCTAAGGATTCTAAAGCTTCTTAAGATAAATAATAACATGGATAGGATGTGTATGTCTACTTGGGCTAAGGAACTCATGTTTCATGTAAAAAAAAAACATATAAACTAGAGATCATTTTGTAGTGGATTTAGCGGCACAACAATGTAGCACTGTCACAAGTATCAGCTGAGTAGACTACCATGTGAACATGCGCTAATATGTATACTGGATAAGAAATTAGACTTCTTCAATTTTGTAGATCGTTGCTATAAGAAGGATACATTGATCAATATGTATACTCCATTCATTATGCCCACAAGCATCCCAATTTTTGGACAAATACAAAACAACGTCCAATAAAAGAAATCATAAAATAAAAAACAACAAGGAAGTCCTAAAAAAGGAGAAGAAAAGAGCCTGAGGAGTTACAACTAGATGCATCCCAACTAAGAAGGTTCGGTATGATGACGATGTGCAACCACTGTGGCTAAAATAGATACAAGAAGTTGTGATCCTCATTAACAACCTCCTAAAAAACCTAAAATTCTATCTAAAGGTCAAGCTCCAACTTAGCCTGAAAGTTTAGCTCAAGCTCAAACTTAGTGTGCATCTGATATGGCCAAGAAGAAAGGGACTACTCGAAAGGAGAAACATGTGATATTCTTTAATATAATTAATATAATCTTATTATTAATAATTTTGGGTCATACAAATGCATGTTTATAATGTGATTTGTCGTTATTTATATACTCTATTATATAGGTTAGAAAGAAGCAACAATTGTTAAGAGGAAATGATAAGCAACAATTCCAACTGCTGGTTCTGGTGGTGTTGCCTAGTGCAAGCAGAGACTATTTGTGTAACATAGTACACCTTTTTTTGTGGATTGCTTTTTTTTTTTTTTTTTGAGCTATTGCCATATTTTTAGTAGTACATTAGGACATATTTTGTGAATGAAACTTGTAGATACTTTGTCTATAACAAGATCATATGGAATCCATGTTCTTAGTTAGGATCTACTATAACAAAAACATAATTTTATGTCACTTAAAAAGTGATACTAAATGTCTAATGATGCCGCCCCCAAAGAAACATGTATCCAGCTACTGTGGTAGGGGTTCACATACAACATCATTGAAAAAGCAATGTTGTAGAGTGGAAAATATTTTCCAGATTTTTTTATATGAAATCCGTTTAAGTGTGATAAGTGAATTTTATTAACGTTTTTTGTTATGATCTTATCTCCTTATTTGCTTAGTTTCTTTGATTTTTCTCTTAGTTCTCGTGTTTTTATTTGTATTTTTCAGGTTTTAAATAATTATAGAAGTATTGGATAAGCTCACTAAATTGTTAAAGAGCAAACTGAGGTGTTTTAGGCAGAAGCACAAGCGCCACGTCGTTATGCAGGTAGCGCTGCAATGCTCAAGACTCTAGAATTTTTCTAGAACCCATAGTGCCGCGGCTTTGTGAAAGTTGCACCACAGTGCTGCCCTGTTTTTGTCCCAGTACTACGGCACTGTATACCTGGTGCTGCGATGCTCTCGTTTGGTACTGTACGATAATTTTCTCAGCGACGCGGTGCTGGCACGTGTTCTGGACCTTTTTGGCTAGATTTGACATAGCCACTAAGGGGATATAAAAGGAATCTTTTGGAATCCAAGAGAGACATCTTGAGAGGCATTTTTTAGAGTTTGGTCAGCTATTTTCAAGGGATAAGAAGAATGAAGAAGAGGATGTCAAGAGAATCTCACCGAATCAAAAGTTTTTCTATCTCATCTCTTCCTTTCATGATGTTGTTGTTATTTAGCTTGTATTTATTCTTTTCTATTATAAACTAAGCATTTTATTTAGAGGAATGATGTAACCTATACTTGAAACCATGTCCTGATTTTCAATATCAATTTTGTGACGATTTTCCATTGGTTTATTTGTGTTATTTTGCTCTTTATATTTCTCAATTGATGAACAACCATTGAAATGTTTTAATTTCTAGAATCTGGTACTTGAAAGAGGGGATTTTATAGATATGACTAGAATAACACAACCTAGGATATTGTAGAGTTTGAGAAAACCTATGAATCCTTTGAAGCTTTTTATTAAGAACTACAAAAATTAATGAACTTTTGTTTTCTCAATTTTGAATAAAGACAGTGAAATTAGAACTCAAGAGTAATTTTCACTTGGCATTCGAGAGAGGGAGTAGAAATAATTTTAAATTTTTGCTTATAAACTAGGAAAATCAATTAAGTAATGTTATTAATTGAAAGACATAGTGGAAAGTTAGGTGAAGTCGAACCTCTAGAATTTATTCCCATTGTTATTTTCCTTTATAATTATAATTGTATTATGATCTTTAATTTTGCATTTTAAATTTCCCTAGATTACTTATATCCAAAATTAATTCGAATTGTCTAGATAAAATTAAGATTATCGAATTACGGTACTTAGTAGAATTTCAATATCAATCCTTGTGGGTACGACAACCTTATTTACCATTTTACTATAAAACTTGATACTGTGCATTTGCAGTATAATTTTATGAATAAATTTTTGGCGCCGTTACCGAGGATTGGCAATTGAATTACTACTAATATTATTACCAACTAATCTTGATTTTAATTTAGACATTTTATTCTTTTTACTTTTTTTGTTCTTATTGTCATTATTGCTTGTTAGGTATCTTTTCTTTGTGGCTTATGCGAAGAGCCCATAGCTTGGAATTATTACCATTTGATTCCGAGATTGAACGTACTTGTCGAAGACTAAGACAGCAAAGAAGACAACAAAGAGCTCAAATCATGGTAGAGGAGGCTAATAACCAATAAGCAAATAATTAATAAGCAAGAGCCCTACGGAATTACTTCAAGCCCGTTGTCAATGAGAACTATTCAGGAATTCAGTGGCAAAACATCAATGCCAATTACTTTGAGTTGAAACCTGCGCTCATTAGCATGGTTCAACAAAATCAATATGGAGGTTTACCTAATGAAGACCCAAATATGCACCTTGCTATGTTCTTAGAGATTTGTGACACCATTAAGATGAATGGTGTTTCAGAGGATATTATTCGATTGCGCTTATTTCCTTTCTCTCCTAGGGACAAGGTGTGAAGATGGCTACAATCTTTGAAACCGGGCTGTGTTGCAACATGGGAAGACTTAGCTCAACGATTCTTTTCGAGGTTCTTCCCTCCATCAAAGACTTCTCAACTTTGAGGTGAGATTGCACAATTTCGCTAATTAGACTTTGAGCCACTTTATGAAGCTTGGGAGTATTTTAAAGACCTCATTCGAAAGTGTTCCCAACATAGATACCAAGATTAGTTCTAAATCCAATTATTCTACAATGGATTGAACGGGCAAGCAAGAACAATTGTTGATGCGGTGGCTGATGGTACTCTCTTGTCCAAAACTACCGAAGAAGCCTAAATATTGTTAAAGGAAATGGCATGCAACAACTTTTAATGGCCCAATGAGCAGTCAATCTTCAAGAAAACGGCTAGAATTCATGAAGTAGATCCTATTGTAGCACTTTTAGCTCAAGTATCGGCTCTAACAAACCAATTTTTAACCTTCACTACTAGAGAAGCATCATCAATCAAGGAGCTAGTAATGCTTGCTAGTACTTCATTTGTTGGTGATAGTGGTGATCCGGAGCAAGTTCAATATATCAACAACCAGAACTTCAATTACCAGGTAATAACACGTCTAATAACTTGCCTAAATATTATCACTCGAGACTCTGAAATCATGAGAATTTATCTTATAGTAAAATACAAGAAATGTACTTCAACCTCCTTTCGAGTTTAATAACTAATCGACCGAGAAGAAAAATTCATTGGAAGAGAGTCTGAATTTATTTATTTCAGAGACTAGATCGAGATTCAACAAAAATGAGGTGAGGTTGGACAATATTGAAACCCACATGAGTAGTATGGATGCCATTATAAAGTCTGTTGAAGTTCAACTTGGGCAAGTAACAACCGCAATTAATTCTCAACAAGGAGAAAAGTTCCCAAGTTACACCGAAAGCAATCCCAAAGAGCATTGCAATACTATAACTCTAAAAAGAGGGAGATAAATTGATAGAGATAACCAACAAGAAGCTACAAGGCCAATACCTTTGCCTAGCCATGAAGAGAAGCAAACCATTGATGTGAATAACAAAGAAGAAAATGCTACCAGGGAAGTTCCTAAATTGAAAACTATTTTATTTCTTGATAATCCTCAAATTATTAAACCTCCTCTCCCATATCCTCAAAGATTTCAAAAGAAAAGGCTTGATTCTCAATTTGTAAAATTTTTAGAAATCTTTAAGAAAATTTAGGTTAATATTCCTTTTGTAGATGCTTTTGAACAAATGCTAAACTATGTCAAGTTCATGAAGGATATTATGTTGAAGAAGAAGAAGCTGGAGGAATTTGAAGTTGACAGAAGAATATAGTGCCATTATCCAGAAAAAGCTACCATAAAAATTAAAAAATCCAGGTAGCTTCACTATTCCTTACACAATCGATGGTGCCTCCTTTGATAAGGCTTTATGTGACATTAGGGCAAGCATAAATTTGATGCCTCTCTTTGTATTCAAAAACCTAAGACTTAGAGAAGTCAAGCTAACCACCATCACGTTACAACTAGCAGATAGATCCCTCACCTATCCTTATGGAGTCATTGAAGACGTGTTGATAAAGGTAGACAAATTTATTTTTCTAGCTGATTTTGTAGTTTTAGATATGGATGAGGGACAAGACATACCTCTAATCCTTGGGCGACCTTTCTTAGCTACAAGTAGAGCTTTCATTGATGTATCTAAAGGGGAATTATCTCTAAGAGTGAATAAAGATATAGTCAAGTTCAAAATTTATCACTCCAACAAGGTTTTTGAGGAGACAAGTTCATTTAACTGAGTTAATGTGATTAGAAGGCATATTGAAGAGGTTCCAGTGGATGAGAGATGTTTCAATAACCAGAAAGACGTAAAGTGTAAGTTAGTTCAAGGACAATAAGTTCGACTTTTGAGGTCTCGGTTGAAGTTGTTATCACCCAAGTTGAAGCCAAAATGGTCAGGGCCCTTCATTATTGAGAAAGTATTTCCCTTGGGAACAATGGACATAAAGAAAAAAAGATGGACGTGTGTTCTGGGTCTATGAACAACGATTGAAGCTTTATGACAGAGAAGGAGTAAGGAATGTGAGGAAGCTCCTTTTTGAAGAGCCGATTTGAGGAAGTTGAAGAAAGTCAAGCTAAGGACACTAAACCAAGCGCTAGATGGGAGGCAAACCAAGTTATATTTTTTGCTTTTGTTTTCTGTTATTTTGTTGTTCGTTGGACTACATTTGAGTTTGGGGGGGATAATTTTGTGCGTTTTATGGGAGTGTTTGTTGTAAAAAATGGTCAAAACAATAAAAATTGTGACACTGGTCCAGATCGCTGGGATGCTCTGTTCATAGCAACGCGGTGCTACACTGGCAGTGCCACATCGCTACTTTACCCAAAATTTCCTCCAATTTTAAAAAAAAAATGGGGACAGCACTGCAGCGCTACTAGTTCTAATCAAAAGATCTGAACTCCTTTTTCTTCCTTATTTAATCACTTTCCTCCTCACACAAAAACATCCATTTTTCATGACCAATTTCACCACATTCCCTTTCCACTTAAAATTATTCTTTCAATCACTCTCACCAACCTTTTTTTATCACATTCAACACAAAAACTTGAGGAGTTACAATACTCAAGCAAATTTTCTATTCTCTTCTTCTCAAGGGTTCAAGACTCTCATGCTCCATACTCATCAAGTAAGTGTTTCCACTGAATTTTTGAGCATTTTTGGAGGCAATTCCATGAGTAGTTAGTGAAACCTTCTTTTTCCTTGATAATCATTATGTTGTGCTAAGTTTGGAGAATTATATAGAGGTTGGTTGTGTACAAATAGTGCATGCACACAAAGTGTTTGTTGAAATTCCCAAGTGAAATTTCTTGGCTTGGATTTTAAACTAGGGGACATTTGGGGAATCAATTCCAGTTTATTAATCAAGATCGATTGTTCTAGAGAAATTTTACCAATTTTGGGTGGTTAGTTTCAACTATACCACATGGTGTACAAGATGTTCACATTAAGGATATTGTGACTTTGGTGAGGAAATTATCATTCCTTGTTTGTGGACTTGGGATATTTTCAGCATCTACTGTCTAGTAGATTATCATTTGATTTAGTGGAAGAAGTGGATTGTGTTATTTGCTACTATTTGGCTTTGTGAGGGTGTAGGTACACCTTGATTACTATTGGGTTGAACCAATTTAGGCATTGGGATCTTTGCCTGAGGTGTTTTCTCTTGAGTCCTTACTGTTTGTTGTAGAGTGGGCTTGATTTTGCTTACTATTGAGTCTATTGTGGTACTTGTTCTTGGTACCGAAAAAGAGAAAGACCACCACAACCTCATCCTCATCTTCTTATGATAAGAAGTTGTTCGTTAGTGCTGAAGTTATAGACAGGATGTCATTTCCTGCACCACCTCAGTTCCTACCCTACCATACTACCTGCCAGAAGCCTTATTTCCACCTCCACCTCTGCCCCTCAGTGATGATCGCGAAGACATCTGATGCTTTCCTTCAAGGGAGTTCTCTAACCCTTCTTATCTGTTTTATTTTTTCATTGAGGACAATGCTCGCTTTAAGTTTGGAGGAGTGTTTATATTTTTTTCTTTATTTAGTGCTGTTATTTTTCTTTATTGTGTGTTTTGTTTTTAGCTTTGTTTTCCTAAAAAAAAAATGGGTTTAGTTTCTTTACCCTTTTGGCTAATGATAAGAAATTTGATTGAATGGAAAGTAAGTCTTGGACAATGTTAGATATTGACCTAATCTATGTGCTTGACTTTGACTTGGTTCATGCCTTCTTGAAATTTTACTGCACAACTTGAGCATATAGCTACACATATTTAATATATAAGACACCTAGTGAAAGTTATGCGAATTAGATGTTGCCTTAGGATCTCATCGAACTCTAGAACTTGTTTGAAAATCATTTGAGGAGAAATCCTAGGCTACACATTGCCAGAGATATGATTTAGGCCATTTTTTGATCGATTGAGGCTTTTTAAGCCTGCTTTGATGCTCAGAAAAACCCTAGTCAACCCTTATTGAGCTTAAAATCATCTTCTTTGACTTTCATGCTATGAGCCTAACCTCTGAATATTTTCCCATTTCTCACTCTATACCTTGAGCACATGTGAAAATAGTTGATGTAATTGTGGTTATTTTTATAGAAAAATGGGTGATGGTGGAAATGGTGAAGAGAGTGTGTCTCATTTGAATAATGCTATACTCCTATATATATAAAAAAAAAACTAGTTTGAGGGTATAGCCATGTGTTGAGTGCTCATTTTGTAATTGGAGTCATTAGAGTAAAAGTTAAGTTTGGGGGAGGGTATGAAACATGTGTGCTCTAGGGTGATTAAACTATAAAAAGCCTTTGTCATCCTACCCTCACCCTAACCTCACATTACAAGCTTTAGAAAGTCCTATTGATCTTCAGTGACGTATAGTCTATATTAGTAGATAATGGTTGGCAAAACAAGCTTATGGAGAAAGACAAGGTTCTTATCTTAAATATCAAATTTCATGTCACTAGTTTGCATAAACTGATCCAGATTAAAAGCAGTTAAATGTATTTAGGCTATTTACACACACTCACATACAGAAAATTGAATAAGAGGGTATAACTAATGTAGAGTTGAAATTCTAGATGCTGTCAATATTTAGAAATTCTTCTGGAGCTACATTTACGGACAATCTTTGAGGTCTATGGGTGATCAAACTAAACCGGCTTTTGATTTCCTTCTGTATTTTCCTTTTCACTTTCTGTTTTCCTTTTATTTTATTTTCTTTCTTTTCAATTTGTTTTGCTCGAGAACTAGAAAAAAATAAGTTTGGGGGAATTTGATAAGTGAATTTTATTAACCTTTTTAGTCATGATTTTATCTCCTTATTTGCTTAATTTCCTTGATTTCTCTCCTAGTTCTCGTGTTTTTATTTGTTAAATACAGATTTTGAATAATTATAGAAGTATTGGACAAGCTCACCAAGTTGGTAAAGAGCAAACTGGGGCGTTTTATGCAGAAGCTCAAGTACCGCGGCACTGTACAGGTAACACCGCGGCGCTGTGCAGGTAGCACCGCAGTGCTCAAGGTTCTGGAATTTTTCCAGAACCCATAGTGCCACAGCTCTGTGAAAGTAGTGCCATGGTGCTACCCTGTTTTGTCCCAGTGCAACAGCACTCTCGTTTGGTACTGTATGACAATTTTCTTAGCATCGCGGCAATGGCACATGTTTAGGTCCTTTTTGGCTAGATTTGACCTAGCTACCAAGAGGATATAAATGGGATCTTTTGAGATCCGAGAGAGACATCTTGGGAGGTATTTTTCAAAGTTTGGTTAGCTATTTTCAAGGGACAAGAAGAATGAAGAAGAAGATGTGAAGAGAATCTCACCAAATCAAAAGTGTTTTTCTTTCTCATCTTTTCCTTTCATGATGTTGTTATTCTTTAGCTTGTATTTATTCTTTTCCATTATGAACTAAGTATTTTATCTAGAGGAATATGTGACCTATACTTGAAACTATGTCTTAATTTTCAATATCAATTTTGTGACGTTTTTCCATTAGTTTATTTGTGTTATTTTGCTCTTTATGTTTCTCAATTGATTAGCAACCATTGGGATATTTTGATATCTAGAATCCTGTACTTGAGAGAGGGGATTTTGGAGGTATAACTAGAATAACACAACCTAGGATGTTATAGAGTATGAGAAAACCTATGAATCCTTTGAAGCTTGTTATTAAGAAGTACAAAACTTAATGAACTCTTGTTTTCTCATTTTTGAATAGAGATATTGAAATTAGAACTTAAGAGTAATTTTCACTTGGCACTCGAGAAAGAGAGTAGAAATAATTTTGAGTTCTTGCTTATAAACTAGGAAAATCAATTAAGTAGTGTTTTTAATTGAAAGACATAGTGGAAAGTTAGATGAAGTCAAACCTCTAGAATTTATTCCCATTGTTATTTTCCTTTACAATTACAATTGTATTGTGATCTTTATTTTTCATTTTAAATTTCCCTAGATTGCATATATCTACAATTAATTCGAATTGTCTAGATTATGCAATTATGGTACTTAGTAGAATTTCAATACCAATCCTTATGGGTACGACAACCTTATTTATCATTTTACTATAAAACTTGACATTGTGTACTTGCAGTATAATTTCGTGAACAAAGTGTCGTAGATTTTATTTATAGAAAGTAAATTACGGACAACGTAAAATATACAATACTATAATACAACACAAGATTTACAAACGTAACTTAGTTTTGAAAAATAAAAACTCGTACATATAAAAATACAATAAAGTCTAATTTAAATAAAGTTACATTATAGACTAATATAACAAAGTCCTACTATTAATCTAAAATAACTTTAATGAACCTATTTAGTGACAATCCAAAAGATAACCTCTAGTAACATAAAAGGTAACCTCGAATGACATAATCAAGAAACTCTACTGTCCATTCTTCACGAAGTGCATTGATTTTTTCATTAATACAGAAACATTGTCCATTGAACTATATTTACAAAAATAAGTTTACTAGAATATGAAAATTTTGTTCAAAATTCTCAAAACTGAAATTCAAATTTATACATAATTGGAAAACTCTTGTAGTGAGAAATAATCTAATGTTGATTTGTTCAATTTCACATATATTTGCATACATAGAAATACAAATGAATTATAGAATTTTGTTAAATTGAGGCGACTAAAGTGTTTAGAATAGTAATTAGGCCATGTGTTTCATATTTATGAGATTCGGAATTAAAACATATAAATGATGAGATTGTGAAGGTTATAAGGGCCGAAATTGTAAAAAGAAGTTAAAATTGGGATTTTATTTTACAAAATGGGTGAACTCTAGCATTATTTTATTTAGGAAATATATATATGGTTAAGATTAGACCAATGATATGTTGAGAAAGTAGAAGGAATTTATAAATAATTTAGAGAAAAAAAATTGGAAAATGGTGTCAGGTAGTAACATTTAGTGGACATGTGTCAATAGGGTGGTCATTTGGCAGACAAAAGTAATACCAAGAGAAGCTGAACTCTCCCATTTTTAGCTAGCACAAGAAGCCAAAGACCAAGCTCTGGTCATAGTTTCATTTCCATGTATTTTGTTCTTTCAAGTTCCAAAATCTTTCACTCAATCAGCACGCAACCAGCCCCCAATCTTAATTTTCCTTCCTCCAATCCTTCATATGTCTATCCAAATATAATTCTAAGAGCCAGTAGTTTAACATATATGAGTGTGATTGAGAGCTACCCAAGAAAGTTAGATGCTTCATGCAAAGGTGTAGTTTTAAGAGCTTAAAAATATGAAAGTTTAAGTATTTGATCTTTCATTTTTGTGTTCTTAAGCCATGATGTAGATGGGCTTAATATTGAGTTTTCTTATCTTGATGAGGTCCAAAAGACAAGATATTTGACCTAGCAGAGAGGGTTTCATCAAGAAGTGAAAAGATGTTCTACTTAAAAAGCTAAGGTAAGTTTTGGTGATTTTAGGTTGAAATTGTGTTCAATGATTTTTTTTAAGCCAGTGATGGATATTTTGGTGTTTATGTTATTCTAAGAACTATCTTGGAAGTGTGTGAAGTTTGAAGAATCTTGGATTTAAAAAAAAAAAACAAGTTGAAAGCTTGATTTAAAGTAAAAGTTTAGTTTTTAATGATTTTATAAGTTTTGTGATCATTTGAGGCCAAAGGCCATGACATATAATAAGTGTTGGCGCGTTATTATTATGATGATTATTTTTTATGCTAATGATGTCTAGTTTTTGTTAGAAGTCATGCATGCATATTGACTATGAGCCTTAAAATGATTAAGTGAACAAAGTTGGTAGTAGTTAAAACCAGAAAATGGCTTAACAAACAATCTGCCAAAATATTCAAATGGGTTTTCGAAATGGTTGTGATGAGTTTTCAAAAAATCTCTGAGCCCAGATTTCAAGGAAATTCAAGTAGACATGTTTAGAATAAAAAATTAGCTCATTTGACTTGTAATGAATGAGTTGTGCCCTAAAGAGTGCCAAGAGGTTAAATATGCCGTTTTTGAGTTTCCTTAAACAATAAAATATTTTCAACATTAAAAACTACATTAATGATCTAAGTTTGACATGAAATTTTAATGGCATGAAATAGATGCATAAAGGTTGTTAGAATGATATAAAATCTTAAAATTGGATGTAAAATAAACCTAGGGTGAGCTCCATAAAAGCTACATTGAAAATCGGTTCCAATCGCTCAAGAAAAAAGCACATAGCTTATGTGATTAAGAAATGGTAATTTTTGACATCTGAGGTAAAACACTAGATACCAGTTTTAGGGGTTGTTGAACCAAGTGAATAAGTTTTTGAAAAATGGGCAAATATAAAAATGATAATAGAATTTTGAGAAACTCTAATTATTTTTCCTTTAAAGTACATTTCAAAAAGGAACAAAGGATTCAAGAACATTCCAAAATTGAGTCCCAGTTAATGTTTTGAAATTCCAGCAAAATCGACAGTTAAAATGGAATTTTTATAAACAATGTTGTTGGGATTTACAGTGAAATGGTCCATATTATTTCTAAACTTAGAAATTAAGTTTTGAAAAAAGGCAAAATGAATTTAAGTAAGGTATTCAAGATCCTGAGAGCGTTAGGGTAGAATTTTACCCTGTAACACAATTTTCAAGAAAATTGCGTAGAAAAACAACGTGAATGATTTTTAGTTGTCGCTTTTGTGAGATAGAAGATATAAGAATAATGAACATGAGTTGGGACTAAATCAAAGATTTTTGCCGAAACTAATTAAGGATTGTTAGAGTTCGTGACCCGAATTCTATTTGCCATAGCCCGAAAGCTTCGCGGTGCGACATATGTGGTATTTTTTGTAATTGGGAGAAATTTTGAGATATGTGATGGAAGCGGAAGGATTGGGCCGATATGGACCTGTTTTATTGGGCTGATTTTTCCGTACAGTTTTTCGTCCGTACACATATGTATTTTAGGGTTTTAGGGATTCTATATATACTTGGCTTGGCCGTGTAAAACTCTACCTTCTGTACCCTATTTTCGACATAGTGAAATTTCCTCTTCTGCCAGTGGTTTTTCCCGATTAGGGTTTTCTACTTAAATCTGTGTGTTCTTATTTTTCATTCTTATTGTCGATTATCGTTCGTTAATTCTTAACAAACTAGTATCAGAGCTCTAATCCAGGTTTGATTACGATAATGGCAACCATGAAATATGATATTCCGCTTTTGGATCGCAACACCAGATTTTCGTTATGGCAGGTTAAGATGCGGGCTGTCCTTGCGCAATTGGATTTAGATGATTCACTGGCAGGGATCAATGCAATGCCCTCATTGTTATCAATGGAGGAAAAGCAGCGTAGGGATCGAAAAGCCCTATCTCAGATTCAATTGCATCTATCGAACCAGATATTACAAGACGTTCTGAAGGAGAAAACTGCTGCCGCTTTGTGGTTGAAATTAGAGCAGCTGTGCATAACGAAGAGTCTGACCAACAAGCTGCATCAGAAGCAGCGGCTGTATTCTCATCGTATGACAGAAGGTACATCTCTAGAAGAGCACATAAATGTCTTTAAGGAAATTGTTTCTGATCTGGAAGCTTTGGAGGTTAAATATGATACTGAGGATTTGGCACTGATTTTGCTGTTTCGTTACCCCCTTCATATACGCCCTTTAGAGACACTATTTTATATAGTCGTGAATCTCTTACTCTAAGTGCGGCTTATGATTCACTGCTCTCTAAGGAGAAGATGGATCAGATTGTTACAGGGACTGAGACTCAGGCAAAGGGTCTCGTTGCCAGAGGGAGAACGCAGGAAAAGAATTCTGGGTATGATAATAGAGGAAGATCGAAATCTAGAAATAAAGATAAAACTTGCAACTATTGTAAGAAAAAGGGCCACATCAAATCTGAATGCTATAAGCTTCAAAACAAGAATAAGAAGGTTGCTCCTAATCAGAAGGGAAAACAAGCAGAAAATACCGGTGAAGCCAGTGTTGCCGAAGATGATATCAGTGATGGAGAACTCTTAGTTGTTTCTGATGGCGACTCCAAACCATATGATGACTAAATTCTCGATTCAGGTTGCACGTTTCATATGTGTCCTCATAAGGACTGGTTTTCAACATATGAAACGGTATCCAAAGGTGCTGTGTTGATGGGAAATAATGCGCCTTGTAAAGTTGCTGGTATTGGAACAGTCAAAATTAAGATGTTTAATAGAGTTGTCAGAACTCTTGGTGGCATGAGACATGTTCCAGATTTAAAGAGAAATCTGATCTCTTTGAGTACTCTTGATTCAAAAGGGTACAAGTACACTGGTGAAGGTGGAGTTCTGAAGGTTTCCAAAGGAGCTCTTGTCGTGATGAAGGGCCAGAAAAGATCTGCCGAATTATATGTCTTATTGGGTTCTACAGTTACCGGTGAAGCAGCTGTCTCTACTCCTTCGTTGTCAAATGACGAAGTCACTAGACTTTGGCATATGCGTCTTGGGCATATGAGTGAGAATGGCATGACTGAACTGAGCAAAAGAGGACTTCTTGATGGGCAGAGTACTAGTAAACTGAAGTTCTGTGAGCACTGCATTTTTGGGAAGCAGAAGAGAGTCAGATTTACAAAGGGTATCCACAACACAAAGGGAACACTTGATTATATACATTCTGATCTCTGGGGACCATCTAGGGTGCCTTCTAAAGGAGGTGCTAGATATTTACTGACGATCATCGATGATTTCTCCAGAAAGCTTTGGGTGTTCTTCCTGAAGCAAAAGAATGATGTGTTACCCACATTCAAGAAGTGGAAGACTATGATCGAGAAGCAGACAGGGAAGCAGATTAAACGTCTCCGCACTGATAATAGCTTAGAGTTTTGTTCTGATGAGTTTAATATTTTTTGCAAGTCAGAAGGAATCGTGAGGCACTTAACAGTTCGCCGTACTCTGCAACAAAACGGTGTGGCAGAGCGTATGAATAGGACTTTGATGGAGAGAGTACATTGCATGCTCTCAAATACTTGTTTACCTAAGTTCTTTTGGGCAGAAGCTGCTTCTACAGTCTGTTTTCTGATTAATCGATCTCCCTCAACTGCTACTGAGAAAAAGACTCCAGAAGAGGTATGGTCTGGTACTCCTGCTAATTATTCTGATTTAAAGATATTTGGATGTCCTGCCTATGCTCATGTTGATAATGGAAAGTTAGAACCAAGATCGATGAAGTGCATTTTCTTAAGCTATAAGGCTAGTGTTAAAGGATAAAAACTATAGTGTCCAGAAACTCAAAAGATTATAATGAGTAGAGATGTTATCTTTGATGAATCTGCTATGCTTCGTGATTTGCCTATTAGAGATTCTAGTAGTAAACATCAGCAGAAATCAAACACTCAGGTGGAGTTTGATATTGGGTTAGAATCTACACCAGCATCTACATCTCAGTCAGTTTCTTCTACACCACAATCGCCACCACCAGCGTCACCACAATATTCTATTGCTAAAGACAGGCCTAGAAGAGATATTAGACCTCCACAGAGGTATGCTGAGGCCGATCTGGTTGCCTATGCTTTGAATGTAGCTGAAGGTATTGATTCTAGTGAAGAACCTTCTACCTATGCAGAGGCAGTTAGTTGTGATGACTCTGGCAAATGGATGATTGCCATGCAAGAGGAGATGGAATCACTTTATAAGAATGGCACATGGGACTTGGTGAAACATCCTAAAGATAAGAAAACTGTTCGCTGCAAATGGGTCTACAAAAGAAAAGAAGGAATACCAAGAACTGAAGAAGTCCGGTATAAGGTGAGGCTAGTTGCAAAGGGCTACAGTCAGGTTCCAGGTGTAGACTTTACAGATGTGTTTTCTCCAGTTGTAAAGCATAGTTCAATTCGAGCTTTACTTGGTATTGTAGCTATGCATGATTTTGAGCTTGAACAGTTAGATGTGAAAACAGCATTCTTACATGGAGAACTTGAAGAAAATATCTACATGGAACAGCCAGAGTGTTTTGTAGACTCAGGAAAGGAGGACTATGTATGCTTATTGAAGAAGTTTCTGTATGGCCTGAAACAGTCACCCAGACAGTGGTATAAGAGGTTTGATTCATTTATGACCACTCATAATTTCAAGAGAAGCAGCTATGACAGTTGTGTCTACTTTAAGAAGAGTACTGATGGGTTTTTTGTATATCTACTCTTATACGTCGATGACATGTTGATAGCAGCCAAGGATAAAGAAGAGATTAGAAAGGTCAAAAACCAGCTTAGTAAGGAGTTTGAGATGAATGATTTGGGAGCAGCAAAGAAGATACTTTGAATGGAGATTTTGAGAAATAGAAAGGCAGGTAAATTGTACCTAAGTCAAAAAGGGTACATTGAGAAAGTTCTATACAGATTTAATATGCAGAATGCTAAACCTGTTAGTACTCCATTAGCTGCTCATTTCAGACTTTCATCTGCTTTATCTCCACAATCAGATGATGAGATTGATTATATGTCTCGAGTTCCATATTCTAGTGCAGTGGGATCTCTCATGTATGCT
>JXTC01000714.1:90887-103920 GCA_002914845.1 Trema orientale
AGTGAACTCAGTGAAGACTTACAGATGACCACAGTCTTTTGTGATAGTCAGAGTGCTATTTTTCTCACAAAAGATCAGATGTTTCATGAGAGAACCAAGCACATTGATGTGCGGTATCATTTTGTCTGTGACATAATTGCTCGAGGTGATATTGTTGTGAGCAAAGTTAGTACTTATGATAATCCTGCTGATATGATGACCAAGACACTTCCTAGAGACAAGTTTAAGCATTGCTTAGACTTGGTTGGTGTTACTTGCTGAGTTTTGCCTTCTTTGTGGAAGAGGTGAAGAATATGTTTTTTGTCAAAGATTGGAGTCATTCCTTAATTTGAATTCGTGTCAAGGTGGAGATTGTTAGAGTTCGTGACCCGAATTCTATTTGCCCTAGCCCAAAAGCTTCGCGGTGCGACATATGTGGTATTTTTTGTAATTGGGAGAAATTTTGAGATCTGTGGTGGAAGCGGAGGGATTGGGCCGATATGGATCTGTTTTATTGGGCCGATTTTTCCGTACAGTTTTTCGTCCGTACACATATGTATTTTAGGGTTTTAGGGATTCTATATATACTTGGCTTGGCCGTGTAAAACTTTACCTTCTATACCCTATTTTTGACATAGTGAAATTTCCTCTTCTGCCAGTGGTTTTTCCCGATTAGGATTTTCCACTTAAATCTGTGTGTTCTTATTTTTCATTCTTATTGTCGATTATCGTTCGTTAATTCTTAACAAGATTAACAGGTTATGGAAACAGGAAAAACTGAAATCTGATTAGTTAATAAATTCTAACAATTAATTTAAGGTCCTATATTGTAAATATAGTGCGACCGCATGCACCCTAGATTGTCACTCAACACATGAGAAAGACTGTTGTGCTCATGAAAGTTGTAAGTGTAGTTGTTTGTTCATAACTTGCCAGTATTGACTATTATTATTACTTAAATTATGTTGATGACTGTGTTATGATATGTATAAACACTTCTGTACAATTTTACACATATACATATAGAATATTGCCTGTAAAAAGCCTGTAATAAGCGATGCTGAGGTACTGGATAATAGTTATGTAAAGTGTATGATGCCAAAGTTACTAGGTCGTTATTATGGAGAGAATACAATGCCAAAGTTACTGGGTTGTTATTATCGATAGACTACGATACCAAAGTTACTGAGTCGTTAGTGTGGTTAGCATACAATGCCGAAGGTACTGGCTCATTACATTATAAGCAATGCCTCATAGGAGGGTCGCTAGTCTGATAAGCGTTGACATAGTCTTCAGTGTGAGTAGTTCAATTGTGAGCTAGACTGGTAGTATGTGTGCTTTATTTATGTTTTTACTGAACTGTTATACTTTGTGATTTTTTGCTTTATGCTAGAGATTTTATTGCGGTGTAAAAATTGATTGGCTAGGGACTAGGCCCGTTTTGGGAATTTTGTTTTGGGTCAGGTAATAAGTTGTGATTGTTGTAATGTTTCTTGGTTAAATTAATGAATAGCTAAGTTGTTATGTTTGTCTACTGTCTTACTAAGCTTAGTAGCTTATCAAATACTATTGTATTATTAGTAAGGAAAATGAGAAAGCCTGTGAGCAGACCAAGTTTTAGCTGTATAGTGTATATATAGCTAGACCACATGAGATTTTAAGGAGGAAAATGTTTTGGTTATAAACATGGCTCAAACTCTCTATGTTTTGTAAATATTATGCTATCGTAAACCTTTTATTTTTTACTGTGATCTTTTGTGATAAAGTAAAGCTTTTGGAAAATCATAGTTTAAATCTTTATACGTAGTGTCTCTCTGTGTGTTATCTATTATCAAACTCTGTTTTTTAGGGGCGGCGAAAAGGGATGTTACAAGAAACCGGTCCATTGTAGTAATTGAAAGTGATTGTATTAATGCATTTTAAGCTTTGAACTCGCTTGGTGGTCTCTCTTCTTCTGAGTTAATTGTTGGAGATAGTATTTCTTTTGAATGGTGGTGGCTATTATTTTGTTCGCCACAGATGTAAACAAAGTAGCTTATTCACTTGCTAAGTTATTCTTCTACTCTAGAAATGATGTTTTAATTTTTGAAGAAATTTGTATCTATATAGTTTCTCTTCTTGCAGACGATTTGATTCAATAAAGAAAAATTTCTCCTTTTTACCAAAGAAAAAAAAAGAACGTGTAATAATACTTGTTCAATTACAAACTACCGTTCATAAGACGTCAATACCAACAAACTAATATTTTCTTTTTTATTTCTTTTTTTATGTAGGAAAAAAAAAAGAAAATCAACACATTAAAGGATACTATTATACATTAGCCTCTTTTCTCTTTCTCTCTAAAAAGACCCCATGTCATCGCGCTAACAGTGGGCTGGAGAGAGAGTGCTTTTATCTCCTTCTTTGGCCTCTCCTCCTATTTTCTCATCTTCCCCGATCTCTTTCAGGGATAAAGGGTTTTCCTTTTTTCTTTTAATTTTCTAATAAGCATAGTTTTAGATCTAGTTATAATACCATATTTGTGCAGATTTTTATACAACCTAATCTTTGATCCATGTGGGTTTTAAATTCTATTTACTAGATCTTAAATTTGAGATTTTTTTTTTTGATTTAGATCTGTAATGCGAATCAATTAGTTTTCTTTCAATATGTATGGATTTTATTTGGTATTGGAATCATAGTCTACTCGCCAAGAATGTAATCCAAAGTAATTATTAGATCAAGAGAGACTGCAAACATTATTTTTACAATGTTCGACAAATTCGACGGCTTGCCATCGGCAAATTGCTTCGAGCTATCCACTATTGGATCAAGAATAATATAGGTTTGACTGACCCTTGTATAAACGGAGTGAATTCTTCCTAGGTAGACCCTAGTCTTTACAATATTTTTGACTCTGACTCTATTACACCTAATCTCGGATTATTTAGACTCCGGTGCTAACTTCACCTATACAGATTATTTAGACAATGGTGCCAACCTCACTAACTCATGGGTTATTTAAACTTTGATGGCAACCTCATCTATACACGGGTTATTTATGACTCCGGTATTTACCTCATCTTAACTCAAATGGTTTTTCAGTATAAGAGTAAATACTCATTCTCAAAATCTCCTCACAAAGTAATGAATACAATTTTAGCTTTAGAGATTTTAGAACAATGCACAAAAGATACTCTAAGATTGGTTCAATATAATTTGAAAGTTAATTCAATGTAAAAATAGGCTTTTGTATTTTTAAAGTAGTTGGATAACAATTTAGATTCGTGCAATCTGTGTTTCAAGTCTTAAATGGATTTTATTTATAAGAACTTGAGAAAACAAGCCGTTTATAGCCGTTATTAGCTTCCTACCAAAAGTTTGGTTGACCAAAATTAAAGTTGATCGACCAAAAATATAGCCGTTAGGGTCTGGCACGTCAGTTCAGCTCCAGCAGTCATTTCTAGTCATTAGTTCGAAAAGTGGTCGACTAACTTATTGGTCGACTATGATCAAACCCATTTTTGGTCTTTTTTCAAATTCTGATAGATTTTCAGGCATTTTTCAAATTCAGACTTCCAAAGTTATTTTAAACACTTTAAAACATAGAAAATCAATATGAAAAGAATCTTTTGGCTATCAAAAGATTATTATGGGCCCGTTTGGGATAACTTTTACTTCCTGAAGTAAAAACTCCAGAAGATCTTCCTAGAAAAATTAGTGGGTCCATGCTTCATTAAAAAGATCTTCTAATTAAAAAAAGATCTTCTGATAATTTATCCAAACACCCCTAAAAGTAACTTTTGGGCTCCAAAAGATCTTTGGAAGCTATGCCAAATAGGCCCTATATCTATTTTCAAATTTCTAAAATAAAATAAGTATTTTAAGTTTAAGATAATTTAAAAATTCTTTTGAAAACATAAGCCAATGCAAAGAGAATCTATATGCAATGAAGTAAATCAAATACAAGATTAAGACATGAAATGTACCCTATCTTGACACAGTCTTGTATTTTGATTGTCCATCTTCAAGCTTGATTTTAATAGGTCCATATGCATCTATCTTCAAGCTTAATTCCTTGATTAACTTGAGCTAGAGCTTTAAAACTATTTAACTACACACTCAAGTTAAAACATTAGTACTAAATCAAATATTTATTATCTTCAAAATAAAAGTGAGTAAGATTGAAACCCTAATATTCCAATACCAATTCTTATTGTTGTTGTGCTTGTGATCCAATTTTTATCTCATTTTTTGAGAAGTTTGAAATTGTAATTCCCTGTGATTGTACTGTAATTGAAGTTTTTTAGTTTTTATTAATATTATTCCCGTACTGAGCATATATTTATCAAATATATATATATATATTATATATGTTATAGACAATAATAAGTAGGATATGAAATTTGGTCATTAAAAGAAAATAAAAATTAACAAATAGATGAACAAATGTATGTTTCAATTAACAAAAGACCTCATTAACTCAAAACCTAATTCACTACAAGAAATAAACTCTATTGCAATGACATTTGTCATCGCTATTAAACACTATCACTATAGAGCCCTATCGCAAGGACTTTCCATGTCATCGCAGTAGATGGTGTCTATTACAACGACTTATATCATCGCAATATGTCTCAATATTTAAAAAAAAATTAATTTTTTTTAAAAAGCTAAAATAAAAAAAATTGCTAAAATTAAATAAAAAATCAAATAGACATCCAAATCAAATAAAATTATAATGAAATCATAATACAATTTAACATCCTCAAATAAAACCTTAAATTAACTTCAAGATTCTAAAATCAAAACACATATATCCCAAACTAAAATTAAAACCCCAAAATTTATTTACCACAACATCCAATTTAAAAACTCATAACACGAATTAAAGGCCATACTCATAAACTCACAATCACTTAAAATATTCACCACAAAATTTAATTATGCTTTAATCAAAATCACAATATTTATAGAAATACAATTAATAAAAAAATTTACTCACATCACTTGTGCTCATAACATGAGACCACTAAATCTAAAAAAAAACAAATAAAATAAAAAAATAGAGAAATTTTTGTTAGAGAACAACTCAATGAATTATTTTAGAAGAATCAAAGTAGAAAGGGAGAGAAAGGAGGGTCTTACCCAAGGACAAAGTATGGCAGAACTTATGGTAATGGTGGCGGCAGCAGAATTGGGGTGGAAATCGGTGGTGGCAGCCGCCGTGGCGGCGGAGTAGAGTGGAGTAGAATACTTGGGTGGGGTAGGGGTGGGAATGGGGCAACATGGAGTGCGGCCGGGACGGAGATGAGGGTGAGAGAGAGATGAAAAAATGTAGATGGGGAAAGAATGAGAAAAAAGAAGATCTATTTTATAATTGTTCTAATCGAACACCTATTGCGATGATACTTGTCGTCACAACAGGTTTATTTATTTATTTATTTTTTGTGAAATTTTCCTGCAACATTAGCGCGGGGTATAGAGTTCAATTTTTCACCTATTAAAATGACTTTTTCATCTGTTGCAACAATTTATGTCGTTGCAATAGGTCAAATAGTAAAATATTACCCGCAAAAATAACGTGCGATATTGAGTTCAATTTTGCTCACTTATTGCGACGACTTTTACATCTATTGTGACAATATATGTCTTTGTAATAGATCAAATAGTAAAATATTATCCACCAAAATAATGCACGATACTGAGTTCAATTTTGCTCACCTATTGCGACGACTTATGTCATTGTAATAGGTCAAATAGTAAAAAGATTGGGGCGATTTCATTGTACCAAAAATTCTGCACACTAATTGCGACGATAACTTATAGTCATCGCAATATAGACCTCTATTGCAACGACATTTATGTTGTCACAATAGATCACTTTTATCATAGTATAAATAATTAATAAAAACCTTTACACATTTTCTTAAAATACACACTTGTCTGAGATCTTTACCTACTAGACTGCTGCTGGTAGACGTATGGACTTCGTGTACGAAAATGTTATTCCGTTATTGGTGTAGAGATTTCCCATGTACAAAATCCAACAACGTGGACAAAAAATTTTTACCCTGAAGGAACTAGATGTTGCACGCTAAATTTTTTAATGATTTTTGAATCATGACTTTTACTTATATGAAAGAGTTCACTTGATTTGATATAGACCATTATTGCAAACATTTAGTTTAAATAATATCAATGTTTGAATGGCCTTAATCATTAAATACGCGTTATTTTGATTTTTTTTTTTTCAGTATATTCCTTCCTATAAAAACTTTAAGCAACATCTTGCAACATAAATTATTTAAACAAGAGTTATAGTTTGCATTTGACAAAATGTCCTATAAACAAAATGGGAAAAACTATGACAAAAATTTTATTAGAGAAATCATTTTCTTGGCAAGAATTGTGCTTCTCCTAACTATTGTATATGCCAGTGACCCCTTTGAGTATACTCCAGTACAACGAGGAAAATTGGTATCAGTAGTCCACAATTGTAGAGTGAAGGCTCGTACAAATTGCATAATTTTATTAAAATACAAAAAGGAAATAAATCATGAACAACATTTTGCCTTATGCTTTGACAAAATGTTTGTAGCTTGCGTTAAGAATTATATGGAAAAAGAAAATTCCCATAAAAAGAATTCGAACTTGTCTTAGAGTATAAGACAGTCAATTGGGACGTATTCATAAAGATTTTTTCACTAATTATATTTTACTCAAGTTATCATGCAATAAGATGTTCTTTCAGAAATAATGACAACCTTTTGACTAAAAAACAAAAAACACAGAAATAAAAAAAAAAATAGTGTATAATGGATTCAAGTTAATAAGGTAATGTCCTTTTTAAGCAAAAGTGAAGAAGAATATGTGAAAGTTCGAAGTTTGAATAGAAGCAGCTAATGGATAAAGGTAAACCAAAGCTAAGATGGAGAGCTGCTTGACACTGCTATGGCTTTTCTTAAGCCTCGTCTTCTTTTGATATTTTCTGGATTTATTTTTTATTTTTTAGTTTTGTCAATTTTGTGTTGATCAATCTCTATGTTAGTTTTGATCTTTATATGTCGATTCTTTATTATTCTCTCTAGAATCCTTTATTTTAATATAACTTCACTGCAAGTTTATGACGGTAACCTCTAATTGGAAACTTCGGTTACGATCAATGTAGCAACCACATAGCCCCTACAAGTTTTTGGGTAGAATTTGAATAAATTAGATTAGAAATATATATTTGCCTGTAATACTCCTGTACTAATCACCATATAAAACACATATCGTGGCAGTACATCCACAATGAATAAAACAACAATTTTATTCCATGAACAGTTTAATGTACAACACAAATTTCCAACACTTACCCAAGAAAATATTTTTTGAAAAAAATTTCTCAAATATAACCCGCACTAGCTAATTATTATTATAAAGAAAATATGGTCATTTAAAACACGTGATTATAGGAATTTGTCAAGTACTCCCCACATAATCCTTTTCGTAATGACATTTAGAAATTAGGTAAAATATGCATCAAGATAGGCATATCAATGGATAAGGCCAAAAATATGTCTATTTTGATGCATATTTTACTTAATTTCTCTTGCTTTACCTTGGTGATATAGCTCAAAATTTGGCAATTTTGAATAGAATAGTGACACGTCTTACGATATCATGGTCCTCCTTTGACTTATAAGATTTTTGACACATTACATTTTCTTGCTTGATCTTGTTAAGGTATGTTTGTAAGATTTTATTAGGACCGACTTTAGAGATAAATAACTAATTATTTGGTTTTAGTCAATACCCAAAATATTAAGTCCCATGAGCTCAATGTTTAAATTTCTAGTCTTCTATAAAGACAATTCTAAGCCAACATCTTTAGGTTTTATATCTTTTCCTTTGACTGAATAAAATCCATCAACCATGTATTCTAATATAAAGGGTGTTCGGAGTTGGAGTTGTGCTTTGGATTAATTAGTATGACCTGTACTTAATTATAACAAAGCAGAGGATAATTAGGTTAGATCATTATAATGCACAATAGAAAGAGTCATCACAACACTTCCATATATCGAAATAGGATAGGTAGTCATAATGAGAACAACTCTTCCTACGTATCTTGACGAGATCGGCGGTTGCAAGGGTGACTCACTTAATTTGCATAGGAATAAGTAGGAATAAAATAATATTAAAAGTTGACAGAGGCGAATAAACCGACCATATTATCAACTGAAGATTAGAAGTAATATAATAATATAATAAATAAATAACCAAGGAATTAAAATATTACTAGTTGACTGAGACGAATAAACCGACCATGGTGTCAACTAGAAGTTAACAACAGAAATAAAGTACAGAAAAATAAATAGTTAGAAATTGACAAAGACGATACCGTCCATATGCCAGTTTTAGTTAATTAGAGGGGTTAGAATTACGAGCCGGTAAATCCAGCCATATCATCAGAAATAATAATAAATAACTGAAATTAAAGTACTTAAATTTAAATAAAGCGATGTGACCAGTTGCGAGAGAAAAAAACAGAGATCACTAAATAAATGTGCACAACGATTAAAAAGGGGGCAAAATAACCGATCGCACTCAAGGCAACAATACAGATTACTTTACAGGGAAGGGGAAGCAGAATAATTGATCGCACTTAGAGCAGCAATACAAATTACCCGCTGGATTACAAAGATACAAGACAGTTATATATATATATATATATATATATATATATATATATATAAAATATACAGAGAGCACAACACCTCGAACTTATGCTACAGGTCAAGCACGAGGTTGTGGAGAGTAGCTCGATGCCCAAAGATCACTAAAGTATATGAGTTAGAAACTGCATGGAAAGAAACTTGTTGTACAAGTTAGTAGAAAAAGTAATGTAAAAATAACAGGATAATAAAAAATGGTATAAAACTAATGATTAGATAGAAAATAATATAAAGTGACTATTGGGCCTAGAATATGTAAAGAAATAAATATAGACCTAAAAAATGGATATGCAAAAATACTAAAGCCTATAGAAGTATTTAGAGGAACATCAATAATAGTAAACTTGTTGGCCAACTTCTATACGTACATTAACACATATATATAGAATTATGTGTGTGTATATATATATAAGCATGCATGGATGAAGATGAAGTAAAAGTGGTCAAGAATTGACCACGGGTGAAGCTAAGGAAGAACTAAATGCATGCAAATAAAACAAAGCAAGATATATGCATGCAAACAAAAATAAAGTGGAGTAAAAAACTTGGTTGACAAGTCTTGTATAAGGTAACTATCTGATAGATTGCAAACTCCAAGACCAATGCAAATATATATATAAGATGGCTTAGATGAATAAAAGGAAAAATATCGTGATGATGATGATTATATTGAAAGTGTTGGGATAAATATGGCCACCGATAAGAAAGAAAGCAAAGGATGATGATGTTGGTGATGTAGCCAAGGAGATATTGGGCCACAAAAACAAAAGATGAAAGTGGTGATGGTGATACTGGGACACGGGTTGGAATATGAAGACAAGATGGTGATAATTTATGTATCTGTATGGAGGTGGTGGCCACGGGTTAAGAAGGACATGGGAAAAGTGAAGTTGTTGGTGGTGCAAACGTATGAATGTGAAGTCTGTGGGTAAACAAGAACACCAAGCACGAAAAAGAGCTTTAGAGCCTCGGATAGACAAAAGGACAAGAGCGAATAATATTAACAAGAGTAAGAAGGCTTTATTGCTAGTTTGTGGCTGAAAATCAAATAAGGGAGGTTATGCCTTATTTATAGGCAATATTTATCTTGTATTATAAGATATCTTAGACTACAAGGGATACAGGTATCAAATGCCTATAAAATTTTATTGTACAAGTACTTATATTGCAATTAGTTTAGTTTAGGAGTTAGGTTAAAAAATTCCGGAACATTCTAGAAGTATAGGACAGCATGTATATGTAGAGGAGCTCTTCAAAACGGCATGTAGTTCAGGCCATACGACATGTTGCTTGTCCTAAACGACGTGTAGTTTGGCTTGACTTCGAGTGACACATAGTTTGACATGTGCTACATATAATTTCTTCTAAGTTGGTGTCGTTTTCTCCAAGCTACACATACATTTGCTAAATTTGCTTAAGTCCTTACTAATCTTTGGCTTAGTTGGTGCTAATTTAATACTTTAGGGTTAATTCAAAAATTTAGGAAAATTCCAAAACAAAGGATAAATTTTCATGTGTAAATATATATATATGTACTAGTAAAAAGTTGGACCTTCAATGCACATACTTTGTTTATATGATGCAAAATTTTGAATTTCTATGGTCTATAAGTATATATGTAAAATAAATCTATAACATATAAATAATAAAGCAAAGATACTTTAAAAAAAAAAGATAAACAACAAATTATGAACTCAGAGCATAAAGTTGTAGCCTTTGAAAGTGAAAAAATACGAATACTCCAAAACTCAAATATTACTTGTTAAAGCTCTAAAACGTGGCAAAAAAGAACAGAATTAGTTAAAATTTGAACACTTTAATTCTTGTGTTTATGGATTACAAAAAATTAAGCGTAATAAAAAAAAGAAACAACAAATTCTGAACTCGCAGCATAAAGTTATAGCCTTTGAAAGGGAAAAAATATGAATACCCCAAAACTCAAATATTACTCGTTGAAGCACTGAAATCGAGGTAAAAAAGAACAGAAATAGTTAAAATTTGAACATCTTAAATCCCGTATTTATGGATAACAGAAAATTAAGAGTAATAAAAAAAAGAAACAATAAATTCTGAACTCAGAGCATAGAGTTATAGCCTTTGGAGGCGAAAAATATGAATACCCCAAAACTCAAATATTACTCGTTGAAGCTCTGAAATCGTAACAAAAAAGAACAGAAATAGTTAAAATTTGAACATCTAAAATTCTGTGTCTATAGATAACAGAAAATTAAGTGTAATAAAAAAAAGAAACAACAAATTCTTAAGTCAGGGCATGATGTTATAGTCTTTGAAAGCCAAAAAATATGAGTACCCCAAAACTCAAATATTACTCGTTGAAGCTCTAAAATTGACGTAAAAAAGAATAGAAATAGTTAAAATTTCAACATATAAAATCTCGTGTATAAAGATAACGGAAAATTTAGAGTAATAAAAAAGAGAAACAATAAATTCTGAACTCAGAGCATAAAGTTATAGCCTTTGAAAGTGAAAAATATGAATACACCAAAAGTCAAATATTACTCAATGAAGCTCTGAAATCGAGACAGAAAAGAACAGAAATAGTTAAAATTTGAACATCCGAAATCCCGTGTTTATAGATAACATAAAATTAAGTGTTTTAAAAAAAAACAACAAATTCTTAACTCAGAGTATAAAGCTATAGCTTTTGAAAGCGAAAAAATATGTGCACCCCAAAACTCAAATATTACTTGTTGAAGCACTAAAATCGAGGCAAAAAGGAACAGAAATAGTTAAAATTTGAACAGGAAAATCCCGTGTTTATAGATAATAGAAAATTAAGAGTAATAAAAAGGATAAACAGCAAATTATGCACTTAGAGCATAAAGTTGTAGCCTTTGAAAGCGAAAAAATATGAATACCCCAAAACTCAAATATTACTCGTTGAAGCTCTAAAACGTGGCCAAAGGAAACAGAAATAGTAAAAATTTGAGCATCTTAAATCCTGTGTTTATTGATACCCGAAAATTAAGCGTAATAAAAAAAAAGAAACTACAAATTCTGAATTCAGAGCGTAAAGTTATAGCCTTTGAAAGCGAAAAAATATGAATACCCCAAAATTCAAGTATTACTCAATGAAGCTCTGAAATCGAGACAAAAAAAAATAGAAAAAGTTAAAATTCAAACATCTGAAATCCCGTGTTTTTTGATAACAAAAAATTAATTGTATTAAAAAAAAGAAACAACAAATTCTTTACTCAGAGCTTAAAGCTATAGCCTTAGAAAGCAAAAAAATATGAATACCCCAAAACTCAAATATTACTCGTTGAAGCACTGAAATCGGGGCAAAAAAGAACGGAAATAGTTAAAATTTGAACATCTGAAATCCCGTGTTTATAGATCACAGAAAATTAAGGGTAATAAAAAAGAGAAAAAACAAATTCGGAAATAAAGAGCATAATGTTATTGTCACACCCCGATTCACGTGCATGCTTGCATGTTAGGTGTAATAGAACTTTGTCTAGTTCTAAGTTAAGTAGAAGAGTTAAGCTAGTCAATGAGGAACTTAATAATTTTATAAGTTCATAAAGATCCTAGTAAAAAGGATTTCACGTTATACGAGATAGACTTTTGCTGTTAAGTTTTATACAATTGAAATGAGTTAAGCTAGTGACTGAGGTACTTAGTAGTGTAAACTTTTGATGATAGACAATATGATGAAAGAAAATATTTTAGACGAAAATTGACAGTTAAGTTTCCAATAATTTAGAATAGATAAGCTGCTGACGGAAGAGATATGATTATTTCTGATATTGTGATCAATTTCTAGGGAGAAGTTAGTATTTCTCGATTTTCGTGCTAGACAGTTCTATAAATCGTGATATTTAGATGATAAGTCAAAAAAAAAAAGTGAAGCTAGAGGTATTCTAAGCATGATGTGTCCGTAAGCATGAGGTGGCACTGTAAGCTCGAGGTGTTGAATCATAGTACGAGGTGTCAAATCAAAGCACGGGATGTAAAGTTCGAAAGCATGAGGTGTCAGTTGGAAGCATGTAGTGGAATAGGACAGGCTAGGTGTCAAGCATGCAAATGAGGTTAGTGGCAACTAGGTGTCAACATTTAAACTGAGTTAAGTGGCTTGATGTAGACAGTAAATGCGGCGCTAGGTGTCACAATAGAGGAAACTTTAGGTGATAAGTAAGCTGTGTGATGCCCAAGATTCTCACATGCATAATAAGCTAATAATAAACATATTCATATTGCATAATAGACATATCAAGCAACTAGTATTATGTTTATGGTAAATTACTCATTCTGATTGTTAAATGCTTTTGATCTGTATTATTGTACTAATGTTTGTTGAAGTGCTCCCATGCAGTGTAAAGGCTCAATAC
>JXTC01000715.1:0-42433 GCA_002914845.1 Trema orientale
TGATCCACTCCAATGCGGTTCATATGCCAGTTTTGAAGAAGAAAGACTTTTGAAAACTTCCATATATTTTTGATATGTATATGTATATAGTTGACCCTGTGGGAGTTATCAAAGGCAGTAAAACCATGTTTTGTATTGTACAGGCTGTAAATATTTTATAATATAAAAGGGATGTATCGCAGAAGTGTTTTCAGAACTAAATAGAAAGTTTAAATTTTTTTCCAGTACATTCCGCTTTTACGAGGTTAAGTGCGCTACAAAATTAGTTTCTGACTTTTTTATTTTTTTCCTTTCGAAGAAAAAAATTAGAATGCAAAGAAACCATGTAGTTACTATATATGACGTACTTATTTTTGCTAAGATGATTACCGATAGTAACTAAGTGGGAGGGGGGAGGGGGAGGAAAGGAAAAAAAATAATATCTAATTTATCTAAAAAAATAAATGAAAAATAAATTATTACTTCTAAAAAAATTATAAAAAAAGTTTATGTTAAAATAACAAAGAAAAAAAAGGAAAATGCAAAGTTAAAACTTAAAAGAAAAAAATGGTAAAAAATTATAGATAAGTGCAATAACTGTGACTTGAACCTTGTGTCCCTAATGTGGAAACAAGTAGGAGCCACCACCTGGGCAAATGTGGCTTGGTTCAATTATGAACGCCTTGTTCTTACAAATATCTGCTTGATAAGATTAAACACTATATTTACAGAAATACCACTGTTCTTTTTGAGCTGAAAGTATTTACAAAAATACCAAAACCTTGTTTGAGCTTAGATCATACGGGGAACTAGTTCCTTGGGCTGGGTCGTATAAATGGTATTATTTTTTAAAACTTACGTATTTTTGTCCTAATCCCTTTTATTTAAAAAGAGCCCAAAACTCGATGGACGAGCCCGACTCAAACTCAAAACCCGAGTCGGATAAAAATATTAACAAAAACTGTTATGTTTGTAAGAGTAAAACAAAAACTGCTGCAAGCGTAAAACGAAACTTGGAAACTGCTCCATGTGTGAAAACCACAAAAATTAAAATACAAGCCCGAATTAATACTTTGTTATAAGCAATTGTATACCTTTTTTTTTTTAAATCTGGTCACAATACTTCACAAAACAAGATAAGTTATCCTTGTGTTCACTTGTAAATAAGTTTACCTTGTTCTTGTAATATTTTTTTCAATAGTTTGTTTTCAGCAAAATTTTTACTCGGCGTGTCCCTTCTAAAGTCCAAAGTCAACCTTCTTAAATTTGAGCCTTAAACTTGCAGGGCTGTGGACAAACCCAAGCCTGGTCCGACTCGAAAAAGTTCATAAATACCTGTTTTCAAAATCATATTTTCATAAATACCTGTTTTTTATTTTTATTTCATAAATACTCATTTTTAACTCTTTTAAGAGAAATATAGACCACCACTATTTTATGCATAAAATGTATACAATGGTATGTATTTCATGCATTAAATGTATACCATAGTCTACATTTTATGAATAAAAATTAGCGAAAATTACACCTAATACCCGTTTTTTTAAAAATTATTTCAAAAATACCCGTTTTTAAAACTTCTTTCAAAAATACCAATTTTTATGGTCCACATTTCATATGAAAAATACGAGTAGTCCACATTTACAATGTATATTTTATCCATTAGGTACACATTTCATATGTAAAATATGAACGGTACACATTTTAAAATGTGTGCCAATTTTGAATTTAAGTTTTATTCATGAAATGTGAATCGCGGTATACATTTAATACATGAAATATATACCGTGGTCTACATTGCATCGGTAAAACAGTAGTGGTCCATATTTCTCCAAAAAAAGTATAAAAACGGGTATTTATGAAATAAAAATAAAAAACGGGTATTCCTGAAAATATGGTTTTAAAAATGAGTATTTATGAACTTTTTCCTAAAAATTATACTACAAATTGGCACACATTTTAAAACGTATATCACAGGTCAAATTTATAATGAAAAATATAAAATGTGGTAAATATTTACATTGTAAATATATAATGTTTATATTTTACACATCAAATGCGTACCTTATGGATGAAATTTATAATTTGACCACTTATATTTTGCATAAATATAGACCATAAAAAAAGTATTTTTGAAAGAAAAATTTAAAATGAGTATTGACGAAAATAAATTTTAAAAAGGCGTAATAGATGTAAATGTCTCAAAACTTTAGGGATTCTTACAAAATTCAAGGCCCAAATACCTAAAATTGAAAATTTTCAAATGGGCTGATTTTTTTGAAAAATTCAGGAATGATTTAGATAAATATCACATTTTTTAAGTTTTATTAGAAACATAACACTTCAAAAAAATAATTAGAAAAATACTATTTTGTCTTCAAAATTAATATTTTTCATTGGTACCTGAGATAACGAGTTAGGATACTTAGACATGAATTAATAATCAAGTTATATCAGCTAACTCGACTAGCTACTTTATGTATCTCATCAATTAATAAAAATAATATTTTTCTAAATATTTTTTAAAATAGTATTTTTCTAATTAAATCTGGAATTTTTCAATTTTCTTTTGGAAAATTACCATAAAAAAATAAAATTTCTTCGAAACTTTTCAGACCCGAATGGAGCCCTGCCCAAACTCGAAAAATTAGGGTTTGAGCATGCCAATTTACACCCTTATTGGGTTGAATGTATGAATTTTGGGTTAGATTTATAATTTTTTATGGGTGTAAAATCTCAAATAAAAGTGCAACTTAGTGGAGTATGGGGTACTTTTTTTCTTTAATCAACAGAATTACCTACGTCATGGTAAGTAATCACTCTATGGTCACCTAATTACTAGTGAATAACTTAGTCACAAAATCAGTAGAAGTTAACTAGGTGACAACATTTAGGACCTACTCACTTGGTTGTTGACTAGTTGTTACATTCCTTATCAAGTCACGCTCGTCGGGTATATGTTTCGATTACAATGTCACTATGAATTTCTCAGAGAAGAGCAAAATTGAAAAGAATGATAACAACATCGTTGCTTGTTGCGGTCAATCAAACTACTCAGCCTCACCCTACATGACACCTGTAAGTAAAACTGGCAAAATGGGCAGCTTTGTGGGTGAATGGGCAGCCCGGCCCTGCCCCGACCCTATGGCCCAGGCGCGCCAAGAAATGGGCCAATACATAACTTAAGTTGATGAAAAAAAACAAGCAAAAATAATTAAATTTGAAAAATAACAAATTCAATTTTATTGATAAAATGTTTGACTAACTTATTTAAAACCTTACTAAAAAAAGCCAATAGAAATAGGGAATATAACTATAAATTATAATTTTATAATTATTAATATTAAATAGTAATTAGATTATATAATTAATTAGAAAAAATATAAATTGAGAATTTGAGAGAATAATAGAGAAATGAAAGAATAAAGAGATTAGAGAGAAGAGAGTTATTTGTGTGAAGAATGAGCAAGGGGAGGAGGTGTTTATAGGGTAGAATTTTAGGATTTTTTTTTAAATTTTTAGTTGTTTAATTAAAAAGGGAAAAAAAAAAAAGGTGGACCAATGACTATTATAGGCATTGGGAATGGAAGTACAGTCTTGGCAAGCCCATGAAAAAAAAGGGGCTGATCTGCCGGTCCGAATGTGATAGGTCCAGCCCTATCCTGGGAGTCTGGTCGGGCTAGGCCTAGGCCTGTCTTGAACGGGCTGGGTCGGCCCGTGGGCTAGCCCATTTGACCCGGCCTATTTTGTCATGAAAGCCCTTTCAACCAATAACCCAAGACCAATTCCCCAATATCCTCCAAAACACAGTTAATCGGCATATGGTTGTCCTCAAAGTCATAAACTCCCACCACCAATTGCGACACAACTCTTTGAAATCCTTTCGTCCTAGGTCTTTGAGTCTTTGCAATCCATCTTCGACTCTTATGACGACATCGATGATGCCATAGTCATCTTCGAGAAGAACACTGTAATGTCTTGAGTTGTGGTCTATGATGTAAAATATAAAATATAAAAAAAGAAAAAACATATTTCAGAAAGTTCAAATGCAAATTTTAAAAATAAGAGACATGTCCTTTCAAAAAAAATAAAATAAACAAGAGACATGATTTTTACGACGGAAAAATGTAATATAAGCAATTACCACTTTTAATTCTAATAATACCATTTTGGACACATAAACATTACGAAATTAACGTTGTTAACAATTTTAAAAATTTGTAAAGCTGAAAGACAATATTAACCTTTTAGCAACAAAAAATCGATTAGTTTCAAAGTAAACAAATAAAATTGACAGCAATTACTAATCTCCTACAATCGTTATGATTTGACATAAGTATTAAGTTATGCAATACCTAAAATAACCTTAAATTTAGAATCAAGCAATGTGAAATCCCTATCACGTCATTCTTATACAACATGGTTACCAACGTGAAATTCTTATAGATGCCAAAGTTCGGTAAGTCCTTACACCAAAATATAATAGTTGCCTAAATTACCCAATAAAACAAAAGAGAGATAGAGTGTGAGTAAACTGGGATAGATCCATGTTATAGGAGGTTTTTGTTTACACATAATTCAACCAATCTTTAGAGAAGAATTGACAGAAAATGATTTAAAAAGTTTGAAATATAAAGAAATACAACTGGTAATAAGTATAAAATTAGTAAAAAAAATAAAATAAACAATACGGAGTTTTTAATATGGTTCAGCCCCGAAACGGAAACCTATGTCCACATTTATTTTACTAAGTATTTCTTCAAGTTACAATTTCGACAGAGTTTCGATGCTCTCCCTTTTTCTCCCTTTACAATGGCCTATGACTCTCCTATTTATAGAGGGGAGCTTTGGCCGATTTTACAAGTCATGACTCACACTACTGCCATTTTTCTTGGTAGTGGGTGAATGTTCAAAAATATGAAATCGTAGTTCGAGATCATGCATAGGCGCAACCGTTCCGTATTTTCAGGGACATGGTCTTCTTTTCCAAAAAATGGTCTCCTCTTCGAGAAATATTAAATCGTAGCTCAAGACCATGCATGGGCGCAACTTTCCAAACACGTGGTCTCCTTTTCGAGTCATGGTGACTTTTACTGATTTTGTCTAAGTTACTGATTGCTCTTATTTCTCAAGCTTCTTTTTGTTTCTCTCTTCTGTGCTTCTATGCACTTCTATCTCTCGTGCTTCTACGTGCTTCTATCTTTTACGTTTCTTCATATTTCTCTCTTTTATGCTTCTATGTGCTTCTATCTTCTGCACTTCATACACTTCTATCTTACCTGCTTCTACGCACTTTTATCTTTCGCGCTTCATACACTTCTATCTTCTATACTTCTAGGTGCTTCTATCTTTCACACTTTATACGCTTTTGCTTCCCGTGCTTCCACATGTTGTACGATAAATTACCACACAACAATCCACAATTCCACCATTTTGGGTACGTTAAAATTCAACTATACTCTTAAACCATATTTGATAAGAGAGAGGGTAGTAAAAAGAAAGTAGAGCCTATGAATGAAGGAGAATGTTAAAGAAGGATAGAAGAGTATCAATCATTTATGTTTGGTAGGAAGGAAAAAGTTTGAGGAAAAAATGGAAGAAAATTAAAAAATTGAGTTATTTGGAAGGAGGGAAAATGGGAGGGAAGAGAAAAATAGAGAAAAGGGGGAGGAAAAAAGTGGTGGGGTCACATAATTTTTTTCCTCCAAAAAATGGAGAGAAAGTAGGAAGAAAACAGTTGTGAGGTATACGAGTAAGTCAAATTACTAAAATATTCTCAAATACTTAATATTAAATAATAATTATAAAGAGGTAAAATAGTCATTTTAAATTAAACTAATTTTCTTTCCTCCTTACATACCAAACAACTATGAGGGAAAGACATTTTCCTTTCCATCCTACATATTATCTATTCCTCCTATTTTCTTTCCTCTATACCAAATATAGCCTTAAAGAAAAGGGAGAGGAAAGAAAAAGTTTGAGAGAAAAGTGGTGAGACCCGCATAATTTTTCCACCCCCAAAACATGGAGAAAAAAATAGGAAAAAAAAAGATGTTTGGTATATGAGTAAGTCAAATTATAAAGTACTCTCAAATACTTAACTTTAAATAATAGTTAATAAAAGGGTAAAATTGTAATTTTAATTAAATGCTATGTTTGATAGAGAGGAAATAAAATATGAGTGAAGAAAAAAGTATGAGAGACAGAAAATATGTACGACAGAAAGAGAAATACTTTTGCTTTATAGTTGTTTGGTAAGTAAGAAGAAAAGAAAATGAGTTTTCTTTCTATTGTTTGGTATTGGAGGAAAAAATGAAGGGATAGAAAATAAATCTTATTTCAAAATTACTTTTTTATGCATTTATTATTTTTTATTTCTCCTTTTGGCATGATAGGGTCCGGGGAAAGTTTTTTTGGTGGGCCAACTACTCCCTATTTTCTTCCATTTTTCCTTACTATGAAACCACCTAATTTTTTATTTTCTTTCAACTTTTCCCTCCCATCCTTTTTTTTTTCCTCTCCATTGTCCTTCTTACTAAACACAACCTTAAGTTGTTTGGTAAGATGAAACGGAGAGTAAGATGGATGAGAAGTATTTATTTTCAAATTTATTATATTAATCATTTCATCGTATTTTAAATAATTTTTAAAGGGGGTATATTTGTCATTTTATAAGAAAAAAAAGGAAAATTGTATATTTGTCGGTTTATAAGAAAAATAAGGATAAAAGTTAAATCTTTAATGGGATGATTCAAAATAGTGGGCTAAGAAGGAGAGCTCATCCCTCTACCTCTCATCTCCCTTCCCAGATACTCTTATCAAACAGAGGACTTCACCTCTCCCTTCACCTCTCTCAATCCTCTCACAAATTTCTTCTACCAAACATAGTTTTATGATAATGAAATCAGGAAATTTTCAAAAACAACGTTTAGGAGAAATATGAATAATTTAGTTGGTGAGTTAAGCTTATAGAAAATTGATAATTTTTTCGAAACAAAAGTTTGATTAGAACTCAACTAGAAAACTCTAAAAACTCAACCAAACAAATTAGGAAAATTTTGAATTTATCTACCCACATTTTTTTTGAAAGTGTTATCCATGCATATTTTAATTCAAGCACAAACTATGAAACTCAATCAAAATAGTTAAAAGGGACATTTCAAAAATAAAAAAGTTTCTAATATTTTTACCTATAAAAACTAAAATAAATTATAAAAATACGGAAATCAGCTTATTTTTTTTTTTTTTTTTCTTCTGATTCCCATACATATTTTATTTTTTTTAAATATGTTTTAGAAAAATGCCATTTTTAAAATGGTTACTAATTATAAATACATTTGGTTACTAGTTACCAATACTCGAAAATTAGATACTGATTACCGGTTACCGATTACTAATTACTATGTTAAAAAATGATATTTTTGTAAATATTTTTTAAAAATGGTATTTTTCTAATTAAAATCGTATTGGGTTTAAAAAACAGAACCCACCGTATTTTTCTAATTTTTTTTCCTTGAAATTCTGTACAAAACCTAATTTTCACAAAATAAAATCACGAAAAGACTTACAAATAAAGAGTAAATGTCAAAACAGAAAGTTCAAAGTCAAACATCAAAATTGACCCGATCTAGTTTTCATCCCAAAACTATAAATTTTGTGACCATAAATATGCCTATACTTTGCTATAAATTTGTAACTTTTACAAAACTATAAATATGCCTATACTTTGCTAATGTTATGATAGTCATAAAAAAAAAAGAGGCTTGTTTCATGGATAATAGTTTCAAAAAGTAGTTTTTTAGGGTAAGTTGCGAAAAAAAAAGCCCAAAATTTAATTATTTTGTAATTTTAATCCTCAAATTTGAACTCTGCAAAATAATATTCTTAGAATAAGAATTTTTAAAAATTGATACCTCATGTTGACTTTTTGAATAACTTTAATAAGTAAAAGATAATAATGTCCTCAAAATTAAGGAAAATAATAAGAACTAATCCATTTTTGGTGGAGGATATTCTGTCTTTTCATCATTAAAATTGCCAAAAAAAGTCAATTTAGGATAATTAATTTTTGTAAATTCTTAATCTCATGGCATTATTTTGCACGGTCCAAATCACAGGGTTTAAATTACGGAACACCCAAATCTTAGAGTATTTTTTTAACAATTTTCTCATAGTTTTATAATAATTTCTTTAGAAAAAATGGCCAAAAACTCACATAAGTGTAAAACTGTTTTCTAAAACTGCTATTCGAGTTAAATAGACAATTACCATTTTTTTCAAATATTTAACTAAATTTACCACTATCATTAGATTCTACCACTTTTGGGAGAGAATTAGTCAGGAATCTATCAAGAATTCATCAAGAATGCGTCAAGAATCCATCAAGAACACCACAAAAGCAAAAAACACATGAAGAACCTAAAAAAACCATCAAGAATTCATCAAAAACCCATCAAGATCACCGCCGATGTCAAGAATCTATCAAGAATCCGTCAAGATTGTCAAGAATCCATCAAAAATTCATCAAGAATCAGTCAAGATCATCGCTGGCGTCAAGAATCACTCAGGAATCCCTCAAAATCGTCAAAAATTCGTCAAAAATTCATCAAGAATTCATTTTTAAAAAGTAGTATGGTGGTAGATTTAATTAATGAGGAAAAAAAATAGCGTACAACTAATTTTTTCCTCTATTCAACCTAATTACCTCCCTAAAAAAATGTTTTTGCAAAATACTCCTTCAAAGGTCATTTTACCCTCTATTACCCTTTGATATCGATATGTTTGTCAACTAAAAGTCCAATAGCAATTTAGGGCCTTAGCACGAACAAATCAAACACTAATATCGAACCGTTTCGGAGGAAACAACGTTCTATAAAAAAAAAAAGATGAGAAATTTAGGTGGAAGACCAATATTTTAAATTTAATTAAGTATATGTCTATTTTTTTAAATTTTATAGCTAAATGTCCATGTATATATATTTTTACACTTAGATAAACATATCTACCAATTTCAATTACTATACTGAAATGTACTGGATATATAATTTTTTGTATTTGGTATATAAAATTTTATACTTAGAATATAAACATATATGCCGGACATTTTACTATAATATTTGACAAATGGATATTTACTTAAATTGGGCCCAAAATTTAGTCATTTTCTATAAGCCCCAAAAAAGATATACAAAATATTTCGTTCAGAACCGTCTGGGCCTCCCATGCGTTTTACATGTAGCTTGTCCGTTTCGCCCAAAGAGGAACTAAATTTTTAATCGTTGCTGCTTATTTTACAAGTCAGAATCAGACATATGTTCAACATTCACCACAAATATCAAACTAACTTTATAATTCTGTTTTTTCTTTCGAGGGCAACTACCTTTAGATATTTTTGCTTACATTGAAAGTAAAAAAGGATTAAAAAAATTGGTGACCACAATTTCGGAAAGAAAAAGGATCATTCATAGTGCAGATTCCATTTTTACAAATACCAGTTTGACATACATGTATATAAATATATATAAATTTGTAAAAGTTCATCCCTAATATCATATGTGCACACGTAAAATAAAAATGTATGCTTGTGAAAAAACCAAAAGAGATTTCAAAGACATCAACTTCTTCACGTTTGGATTTGAACCGATGACACAGATGATAGTTCAAAGGTATAACTTGCAGATATCTAAAGACAAATATTTATACACACATAAGCACCAAAAAAGTACAGCAAAGCATTAATATTGGGATTCAAATGATAAGTATCCCAATAAGGGCCACGTATATATTTAGCATAATATATATATATAAATAAATTGGCAATCCCTCTCGAATCCACGACTTGTGATTTTCTGGTTTGTACTCACTCTTATTGGTCGGACTAGCCATTTTCAAAGCCCGCTCGCTTGGCCTCAATGGTGTGGAGTCACTCTTAAAAGGCTCAAACAAATCTGGCCCAGCACCAGTGACCCATGGCCCACTGTCAGCGATAGTGACCACTTGCATGTCGGATAGAGGACCATCTTGTGCTCGCCCAACCTATGTACCAAGATATTTTCTCAACCCCACAATTTAGATTACCAAAATATCCTCTCATCCACACCTCATCATTTGCATACATTATATTATATGAAGTATGATTATGAACCAGCATTTACATGTTCGAATTTAATCGTATTAATTGTTGAGATTTGTTTTCCTAAGCTTAATTAATTATTATATTATGAAATATGAATCATTTTGTTTTTGTGTCGCACGAAATATCTGGATTTGAAATGCTTTGATACTACTCAAAAATATGTATATATATATTTTCGTGTAACCATACACGGGTATGAATCATATGATCAATTTTAATTTAGGAAAGTACGTGGTGGTATATCTGTACTTGTACCTTATACAAAATGTCATAATCTTGATTCATATTCTTGAGGGTTTGGATTTGAAAATGCCCTTGCAAAAAAAGGTGGAAAGCAACCATTGGAAGGTTCCCAGCGGAACAAGTAATAATATTATGTGTAGTGTACATGTATAGGTGATGATCATGATGTGCTTGTTTGTGAAGGTGTTTAAATTAAATATTCGGTTTCGAAACGAAAAAAAAAAAAATAAATGATAAAGATGAGAGAATAAGGAGAGATGGAACTTTCAAAAGGATGGTTTTCATTGCTTTTGTTTTCATTCTTTTGGGGTGGGAGAAGAGAAGAGAAGAGAAGATAGTAGATGAGGAGATAAGGAGATTGGCGTGGCATTGGTGTCTATATGTCTCTGTCGGATTAGGAGGCCATGTGAGTGTGAATGGGAGGACCCCTTCTGCTCCTATTTATGTTGGAACTTCCCTTAGTGACAACAATTGAGTCATGACACGAAGCCTAATGGCCTAAGTTCACATTCAAGTCCTAATTTTTCTATATCGATCGGTTATAAAGTACTCGCATATATAGAAAAGCCAGACAAGAAACCCCAAAAGATTTTTCCATCATCAATATATCTACAGATATATATCAACCAACCTTGTTCGTCTAATTTCTAACACCCAACGTGATTATCGTTTACATATTCTTGTCATTATTTCAATTTCACTGACGTGTATTGTATACGTACATATATATATATATAATACGTACATATATATATATATATACACGGGCTATATATTGATCTTATAAATAGTACTGAAGCTTTCCTAATTCCTACCTGAACCTTTGACATATGGTAGAGAAAAATGGGAAGACAGATTAATTAGGGGGTGTTCTTTAATAAATTGCAGTTCTAAATATAGGTTTAGAATAAAAATAAATTAAATAACTGGGTAGATAAAGTGGAGAATTGTTAAAGAAAAATAAGTGAAAAATTGGAGGAGAAACTATATACTTATAATATGTATATATTTAACAAATGGAAAATTGCTATGATCGGAGCAACCCTAGGAGTTCATTAAAATTAGAGTGCGTCATTTAGATACCATAATTTTCTTTTAGATTCAACCCCAAAAAAGAAAAGAAATCTTCCCTTCCTTAAAATCTTACCCCGCCTTAATTAGTTTTTATTTTTTCCTCCCCTAATAAGCTTATGTTTTTACAGTTTTCTCCTTTTTTGGTTCAGAATAACGAACAATAGTCTTGAAAGTAGATTATATTAATTTTCCTTCAAAGAAAAATTAAAGTAGATTGATTTTCAATCGCTATCCTTAGTGACCTGACCATTCTTGTGTTTTTCGTTCTCTTGCACTAGCAGGTAAGGATTTGTTTGGTTTCGTCAAAATAAGAGTTCAAATCAAAAGGAAAAATAGAAGAAATCGAAGTCAAATTATAGGACACTCTAGTTTTCTATTTATTTTCTAGGACAATGAACACTAGGGAATTGACGTTCCTATATTGAGGAGGCACCTAATTTCTCTCCCAAATTAGCTATTCGGTTCATGAGGTCATTTTCCTCTGAATATCTACAACAACACGGAATTATTCATTTATTAACTTCCTAAGAGAGCCAGCCGATAAATATCTACCACTAGTAAATCAACAATAATTTGCGTACGCAAGTTGTCATTCTTTGAATTACGAGAGCTTTTGAATATTATTCATAAACAATCTGAATTTTATCACAGCTGGTTAATTGATTAAGAAGTACGTTAATTAGTTCGTAACATGTAACATTATTTATTGGTTCTATAACTATTTCCCTCTAGATAATGCATTCCTAATTGAGTATTAATTAATCAATGTCCTTATTTATTCGATATGATCAGTTAAAGAGTTTTTGTATATCGATTCATTTGTATAACGGAGTACTACAAAATTTGTCCTTGCTATATTTCTCACCACTATATTATATGTAGCTGATCAGTGGCTGTCCATTTTTGGTATGCATGCATGACTCATTAAAGGAATAATCAAAATAAGCACATGTACCATGTGAAGGAGTTGACATAGAAACATGCCAAAAGTCTTTAACCATTATATATCCAAGTACTAGAATACACCTCTACAATATAACATAAATGAGGTACCAAAATAAAAAGGCATCTACCTTATTCTTCAAGCGAATCAAGGATCAATATTACCGAATGTAGTAAATTAACTGAATATGGAGGCCCACACCAATATTATGATTTGCAGCTCATAAGACCCATTTGAGACTCTAGTACACAGCTCCACGTTATGATTGGCTCAAATCTGACGGTTGAGGATGGAGGTTGCGTCATAAGCTAGCTAGACATTATTTCCCAAACAGGACCAGAACTCTTATCATATCGTTGTCTATGGCCAGCATTTAGTGCTGCTTATATCAAAAAACTGTTGCGCCCACATTTTGCTTTTTCCGTACAAATGATTGAGGTCCAATGGGACCTCTTGCTCTGAGAAAGTAGTTAGGCAAATGCTCATTTTTCGTATTCCCTGTATATCTCACTAATAAAATAGTGCCACGTGCGTGTATTTTATATATAGTAGCTATCAAAAAAATAAATTGCTAGAAAATAATATAATATTTGCCATTATTTGATTAGTGGAACTGAGAGCTAACAAACGAAAAATTGGGACACTTGATCTTCATTTATCGCGATAAACAACTCAAGGCTGTATGTGTGTCTAAACATTAGAACTTGCTAAAAAGAAAGTTGGGAAAGTTGGCCAGTGACACTAATGAAGGAAATGATAGTGAAAAAAATACAAATTTGGAACTCTAAATATTGGATTTCAATACTTGAAATGGCTACCCTTATTAGTTGTAATCAATTTGTTTCTTATTTGCTCTTGGGGAATAAAAGAAGCTAATTATCTCCTCTAATTTTTATTTGAACCGTACTAATGCAAAACAAGTTGACAGTGAACATTACTAATTAAGAGAGTGCATTATTAAAAAAAATACCTTACATGGAAATACATATACGTATCTTTCTTCGCATTAATTTCAGTGCACTTTATTTTAAGGTTATCTAGGATTCAGCAGTTCATATAAATATGAAGTACATGGTATAAGTATAACTATGTCGATTTTGTTTTTATTCCTGAATTTGCAGAGGGTAGTACGTACAAAGTTAATACCTCTAGAAGTACAGACAGGAAGATCATTTGGAGCCGTTAATTACATTATATGTATTTTGTGTGTGTGTGTGTGTATTTATATTTATATGCGCCACAGTTTGATAGGTTTTTCAGCCGTCTTTTGTCAAGGAACAGAGAAACCCACTCATGAATATTGGAAGACCAAGACATAAACATGATGCCAAAACTAGCAAGCATGCCAATAGAAAAGGCCAACTTTGATTATTATTATAATGTTTCATGAATTAATAAAACGAGATATTAAAAGCCAGTTGGAGAGGAAGAAATCTCAGTTATGTATCCTAATCTCCAACTATATTAGTATATTATTGGTTTATGTATGTTCACGGGACGGGAGATTAAATTAATTAATTTGATACTGCAATGTTTTCACACGCTTGAAAATAAAAATTAAAATTTTAAACGATCGATAATGGGCTCTACCTAATTGCAACTTGTCTTCTTTTTATTGTTGAACATTATGTTAATTATCGACCATCCACTGAAAAAATGCACCAACTAGCTAGCATATATATCAAATCAACCGCTATAAGGGTCATATTTTCCTATAAAAAATAAAAATAAAAGGAGAATGAAGATAAGAGAAACAAAAAGTAACAATTGGGGATGTACGTGGCAAAATTTCAAGGCTGATTTCGGCTTCCGCACTAGTAATACGAGCAGAGTAGTATGGAACAGAAGAGAAGACGATCATTAATATTTGTTATAAAATTTTTGGGACTACTAGTACTATGAAACTTAAAAGTAAAAAATATAATAATAAAAGAGGGTAATGGAATCACTTATGTCGGGAAACAAAATAAACCGAGATGAGACACATAAGGAATGTAATATACTATATATAGTTAAGTCACCTGGCATTGGAAGCTCTAATAAAGCAACTTCACACCCCCTTCGTCATCAACTATGTCGTACGTGAAAAAACAGCAATCCCCCAAGTCTATATGGGTTAAACGACAATGCGTTTTGACAAAGAAAACAACCGTAACCCAACTCTGTTTAATGATTTCATCATATGGGTTGGTCGTTTTATACTACAATTAATACTCGAAAGCGTTAGAGCTTAGAAAGAGAAACTAACGAGTCCCCAAGAGGCAAGAGGGGCAAGGGCCAAGAGAGCAAGAGATTTCTCACTCGTTTTGATAAGGTTTGGTCCTGGCAAATTATATAGCCCTGCAACAAAACAACTTCCACATATATTGGCAAAATTTCCACCTAAAGCAAAGTCCATAAAACAGAAAATTTCCTTTCATGTATACTCCATGACAACTGGAATTGATAATTTGATATATATGTATATATTGATTCATAAATGAAATATTCTACCGAGAATACAAATCATATCATCTAAAAAAAGTACGGTGTATATTAATTCGTGAGAAAGTCATACCATGACACTTGATTTACACCATAAATAGACTTGATTTATTTTAGTTTCCATTTTCTTTAACTAGAAAGGGTACTTCTATTCGAAAATCCACTCTAGTAATGAGAACACACTAAGGTAATTAAGATAGTAAATTAACTATATCCTTATATATCCAGTGTGAAATCAAATGTGTATATTAGAGAAAATTAAACTTGAATTTCGGGTCTTTTTCGTTCTTTTCTGCTAACCAAAAAGCAAAACAAAAGTAGTTTCCTTATTTCTTTAATTTTCTATAATAAAATCAGTTGAACTTATCTCCTGTTGCCAAGATAAACTAGAATAACTTGTCAATAATTTGACAATGGTACTTAGTAGGCTATCAAATTGACATTTGTGAAGCTAAGCATAAAGTAGCCATAATAAACATATATATACTGAAAACAAATTATATATATTGTTTAGCCTAAACTTATTGCTCTGGTGATTTCAAATAGCTAGAGGAACAGCACACATGGCCATTGGTTTCCAGCCTCTATGAATAGTTATGTGAGTGCCCACCACCCATATTTATACGCCGCAGCCGCAGCCGCTGACGGATCGTTTTCTCCTGCCACAATGCTAATTAACGAACCACGCCTAGCCTTCTGAATTGGGGGAACCAGATCTGACGCTATAAAATTTGGCTTATACTACTTAGTTCTATATATTCCTGTTAAACGTGAGTTTATTATGTTATAATTAATTCGTTCAGTTAAGATTTTACCGTGACATACGAGTCATATGGGTGTGTCGTCGAGAAAAACTATTTCGTCAAGAGTTTAAAAACTTAAGTTTTTACTAAAATTAGTCATTTTCAAAATGAACTATTTTGCAAAAAATAAAAAATAAAAGAAAACCTTATAAAGTATTCAATATTGCTAATGCTTTGCTCACAACTCATTCTTTAACTTATCTCATAAGAATATTGGTTAAAAGATTTACGCAGTAGATTAACGTTAGTGATATGGAAAATTTACATACCAAATGATATTGCATGCTTTTTAACCACTTATGTAGATCATAATTTGAAAAAAGAAAATAATTTTTTTAGGAAAAAAAAGACAAATGTTATTGTTATTATCTTTTTCATTCTCTTGACATATGGACTCTATTATATTTTATAATATTGTTAATGATGAAATATTTTAGTAAAATCCACATATCAAGTAATGAGCCAAAATAACAGAAAAAAGTAGAGTTAGCACTCTTCTTAAAAAATATAAATGATTAAGACACATGTTACATCATTAAGTGAAACTTTTGAATGTAAATTTTGTTTCTCCTTCTATCATTACTCTTACATTAAAAAGAAAAAAAATTGTTAATGAACTAATTATGTGTCTCATTTATATTTGAAAAAATGTAAATTCTGGCGCTTATGATGAATGATGACTTTACTAAATTATATATGTGTTTTAATTGAGGATTAATCGCCACTGAGGGATTTGAGTTGTCTATCTGTGCGGGTCCTATATGGATTCCACAGTGAAACCCACACATATGTTTGCAACTAGTTCCATAATAAGGCTTACACAGATAGACGACTCAGATTCGTCGATCACTTGACGGTAGCAAATTTCGTTTTAATTTGACAATATATAGGGCAGCTGATAAGTATACAAATTCATAACTATGTCTGATAGGTTGCTTATCTTTTCATTATTTAGATTATCTTGTATTCAATAAATTTCACATGATTGAAAATTTGATTTTGGCACTTTATCATAAGATTACAAGAGCCGATGTAATAAACAAATTCAAGTGGGGCGGTGTTTCTTCTTTTAATTTTTATATTCATTGAATAATTAAAATCAAGTGGTACTTAATCAAGACTGTACTTACTCATCATAATACGACATAACACTCATTAGGTATGAAGAAAGGAACTGAAAAATACTTAAAAGAAATTAGCGAAAAAACCAACGCTTGAGACTTCTTAACCACAGTCGTCAAAAAGATCTGGGGCAGGCAATCACCACCGTTGATCTTATACGCTGTCTCTTTCGCCAGTTGCGCTCTCTTTTCTCCTGATGGCAACATTTACGCAAGTTGGCTTTAGCCCACCCCTGAGCTCTCATTCTGGACCGTTGGTTCCTCACCCTAAGCTCCTCCGCAGCTAGATATTTATTGTTTCGTACTTGATATTTTGTCCATATTCGGAGCCAGCTAGAGAAATAAAAAATAAAAGTGGAATTTAAAATAAGGGAATAAAATCATCACAAATATAAATGAAAGACGTATAGTTTTGTTTGATTTATTTGTTTATTTATTGGAGATATTATAAATTAGTAACCTACGGAAATGGACGCACGCGGACCGCCTAATTAAGTGACCAAGTTGGCAATATGAAAATTCGATTAAGCTATTGGCTAGCTCATTCAAACAATTTTGTCACATGCCCTTTTTGCAAGATACGAAATGACAATAATACCTTTTTGTCTTTTTTGGTGGGGTCCGCACGTAATTCTTACAGTAATTTCCGTGTCTTTTATTTTTATTTTTTCACTTTAGTAAAAGTCTATAGAAGTAAAACAAAGAAACGCGGCTAAGGTTAAGTTTCAGACTTCAGAGCAAAAAAGAAACGCGGTAACTAACATTGTATTATTTTTATCAAAAAAAAAAAAAACAATGTATTAGACATTTATGACCTTTTCTTAAACTATAAAGTTAAGGTTTTTTTTTTTTTTTTTTAAGTGAAAAGAGGAAATTCCTTATTTATTATGATCTTTTGCAACTAAATAGGCCATAGGAATTTACTTGTATCCGCAACATGCCAGAAGTAAATTGAAAACTTGACTTGGCAATAGTTGGGTTGCTTCAAAATTTATGAATTTTTATTGACTAAGTATACAAACAAGGCATGTGACAAGCTGTTTTATTTTATTTTTTTTAAACCAAAAAGAATTTTTTTTTTCAATAGCATCAAGTATTACTCCATTTATAATTATTGTTATTCCATTTTTGGACGATATGACCAGCACTTGTAATTCTTCAATTTCTTCATTGTTTTTTCCCCCCACAAATTACTAGAAACTAGAGAAAGTGTCTGTACACAAATCATCAAAAATGCACATAAGAATTAGGAGCGTGTTATTTTGAGGTGAATTGGTGAAAAAAATTCAATAAGCCACAAATGTGGTTTAAGTTTATAGAGTTAATCACATGGGTGCGACATAATCAAAACCTGTCATTTTTTTTTTTTTTTGGGGTAACATAAAAAGCCTAAACATGAATGTGCATTCCATTTAACCGGCACAACAAAGCGACTAAATAAAATCTGTCCAAAAATTAGACTTTTTTTTTGTAACATTGAAAAAACCTAAACACGAATATAACCACTAAGCATATGTGATAGGTGTATGGTCATTGCTCGACTTCAATTAAATATTCTATTAAAAATTGACACTTACAAAAATATATAAATGTTTTTAAAGGTAATATAAATTACCCTTTAAAAGACATAATATAAAATTACTATATGCTGTGTGTGCATGGTGGGTTAACCAAAACCCACTCGATAAGTTGGACGACTTCTACGGTTAAGCAATGATTTTAAACGCCTTAATAAGAATAAAGAAAAGTTTCGTTTCAAGAAAGATTAATATAGCACAAGGTTTTTAAAAAAATATCTTAATAACGCTGTGCAGGCATCGTACATATGACGTATAAGTATATCATTAGTTAATTATAATTATAATTTAAATGGGTTCATATTTATTAATTAAAATTATTTAATAACGCACAAACATTTCATTATAGTGTTAAAGGCACTATTGCTGCGCACAGCATTGCTGAGAAAAGATAGAGGATGCTATTGACATTCTCCTAAAATATTAGGTAGGTCTCCTCAATTTTATTGATCTCATCTAGATTACTATAGATTGTTCAGCACTTGAACCCTCACAGTCACACGACTCACAACTTCACAACAGGAAAAGTCAAAGCTCTTTATCCCCAATTTTCATATTAGTTACCCTGCTCACCTACATACACCGCCACAGACTAATTTAAAACCGACACGTGTCATCGAAGCAACATGAATGAGCCGGTTAGTATCACGGTTTCAGAAAAAAACCAATCCTTTTTCAAAAAAGGGGGGGTCGGTTTAACACGTGGCACACGCAAAGCAGCCAGATCAGATCCAAGTCCAAACAGTCCCGTGAAGCTAGCCGCGTTGGAGTGGAAGAAGCTCCTCTAATAAGTAGCTTCCCCAAAAGTCATAATCACCCCTCACTTAGTGGCAGCTGACCCGGGCCCACCTCAAACTATTAAAAAAAAAAAAAATCAAAACCCTTACTGCGCTTACTACTACTACCGAGTACTGCCTCAGTCATAGTGACCGGTTAACTGACCTCCCCGTTTTCCGTACATTATACACGCATCGCGTATAAATACGACTCGTTTCATTGTCATTATACATACTGCCCCTCAGATTTTTTATATTTTATTTATTTTTTTATTATATTTTAATTTAAAATTAGAAGGGCCAAAGCCGAAAAAGGGCTTGGTATATAAATGGCTTTATATGCCTCTCTCTCTCTCTCACTCATAAAGTGAAGCTACGGCAGTAGTTCCGCTTTGTCTCGAGTGCTTCGCCGGAGATAATTCTTTGAATCGGAACACCAAAACCGAAAAAATATATTTATCGAAGTCCGAACAGAATCTAAAAGTACGTTTTATTATTATTTTTTAATTCTTCGAATTCTTTGAAAATTTTCGTTTTGAGTGACTTTGGGGTTGTATTTGGCCGATCCGATTTTCCTGGAAAAGAGAGTGGTACACTCTCGGAAAGTTACTGTATTTTCCGGGAAAATTCTTGTTATGAATAGTTTTGACTAATATTGCTTAACTTTGTCGATTATTTACAGGTTGGAGTGGAGTTAAAAAGAAGAAAGGCCAAGACTTTTCTCACGGATCCGATATTTTTTCCTGATTGGGAGGAGAGAAAATTCTCAAGCTTTTCCGGGACTCTTGATTCCATTCCTCCTTTTTGATTTGGTTCGGAAAGTTGGAATTGAATCGATCAGATATGGCGGTGAAAGTAGCCACAACCGGGTTGCAATGGCCGATTCTCCCTCATTCCCCATCTTCTTCCCAAACCCTAGCCTCCGCAATCTCGTCTCCTTCTTCCAAGTGCCGAAGCCGCTGTGGAGGGGGAGGCGGCGCCGCGCTCCTCGTGTGCCGGCACGTGCGAAGATTGCAGCGCTCGGCGCTGTTCGGGACTCCGTCGACGAGGCTGCACCGCTCTTGGTCTTGCGAGGCCCCGAAATCGGGATTCCGGACCATTCGGAGAGCCTCCAGCGCGAGCTTAGACTCCTTCTCCGACGAAGAGTTCTCCAAGAAGATTCAAGAATTGGCGCTGAGGTTCCAACTCTCCGACGACGACGACGACGACGATGACGATAGCGCCCGCGTCATCGATTCGGAATTGGAATCGGGATCGTCGGAGCTAGTTTCTGATTCCAGAGAGGATTCCAACAGTTTTAGCAGTAGTGTCAACTTCGTTGAGAGTCGGAATGTGTTTCCCGCTTCGCAGCTCGATTTGGTGGAGCCGCCGTGGCCGGAGATTCGGCAGGAGTCACCGGACTGGACCGCGACGGACGAGATTATCCCGGCGAGTATCGAGCGGAAGGCGAACAGCGTCGATCTCCCGCTCTCGCTCCGGATTATAAAGAGGAAGATACAATGGCAGGATAGTTTCAGAGAAGCAGGGGAGTCGGCTTATTGCTCGGTGAAGAAGGCCTTCTCTTCCATGGTGTTCATAATCAGGGAGCTCCATAGCTACAGCTTACAGATGAGAGAGTTCCTCTTCTACGAAGATTTACAGGACATTCTGAGCCGGGTCCAGAAGGAGATGCACGCCTCGTTCGTCTGGCTATTCCAGCAAGTGTTCTCGCACACGCCGACTCTGATGGTCTACGTGATGATTCTCTTGGCCAATTTCACGGTCTATTCTATGGGACACAACGCTGCGATTGCGGCTACTGCTGCTTCTCCAACTGGGTCTTACTCCACTACTGCTACGACGGAGGCCGCTTCGGTGTTGGAAGCTCACGACCATAGCCGTCATCACAAGTTTGATTCTTCTGCGATTAAGTCGTTCTCGGTGTCGTCCGGAGGGAAAACGACATCGATTGGCGGAAACAATGGCGGCGGCGGGAAAGCCCGCCCGGTGGCGAGTGGGACCGACGGTGATGGAGGGTTTAACGATTCAGACCAGTTCCGCGGAGTTTTGCCTGATGGGGCTTCGCAAATGTCCTCATTTCAGACGAGGGAAGCAGGGTCCTCTGTTTCGGAGCAGGAGACTAGAGAAGAAGAGGTGGCATTGTGGAACTCGATAGTGGATGAAGCTTCGAAAATGCAGGCTTCGTTCAGAGACGAAGCTTTGGACCAAGACACGGTTCAAAAGTTCGTTTCGCCTGTGAATGCAAAGATTGAATCGGACAATTATGAAGACTACTTCAGAACCGATCTTCTTTACCAAACGGGTTTATCTCAAGAGCCCAATAATCCTCTCCTCTTGGCTAATTACGCTCAGTTTCTTTACCTCGTTGCCCATGACTATGACAGGTACTATTTCATCTTCTTTGCATTAAAATTTCCGTTGCATATAGTTTCATATTTCCTCTGTTTACACTGCATGATCCTATTCCTAGTCCCGTTGTGGTACCATAAGTCTACAACTCATAAAAGACCAATATATTAATTTACCCAATACAGATATTCATGTGGTTTTCCAGTATTTAACTTCTAAATCAATGATCGGAGGCTGCGTCTAATTATTCTTCATATTTCCTCCAATAAGCTACGCAATCTGATCCATCTTTGTCGTGTTGCTAAAATTTGGGTCGGGCTTATTAACTTTTTTGATAAAGAAATGTGTGGTGTAGGGTTCGTTTTGCCGGAGGGTAGTAAAAGAAAAATCACTTTTCGCTTTCGTCATATGCTATGCGTGACCAACGCGTTAAAAAATCTTTTCTTTGAATACCATTCAAAGCAATTCTTTTGACTTTTCTAATTGACGACGCTTATGCTTAAGTTTAAGTTTAAGTTTAAGCTTAGTGATTAAATTAATCAAACACATGTTAAGTTGACTTTTGATTTTTTTTTTTTTTGTTTTGTTTATAATGAAACAGAGCAGAGGAGTACTTTAAGAGAGCAACGGGTGTGGAGCCAGCGGACGCTGAGGCTTATAGTAAGTACGCAACGTTCCTATGGAGAGCCCGGAACGACTTATGGGCTGCCGAAGAGACCTTCTTGGAGGCCATCTCCGCCGACCCAGCCAACTCCTACTACGCTGCTAACTATGCCCACTTCCTATGGAACACTGGTGGCGAGGACACGTGTTTCCCTCTCAGCCCCCCTGACACCACCACTCAAGAATCTTAAAAGAAAAAAAAGAGAGAAAATTACCTAAGAGAAAGGAAAAAGGAAAAAAAAAAAAAAGAAGATAAAATGCCTGTCAGATATGAAATCCACCACCAACACCCCTTCTACTTTTCTCCATTTTGCTCCAAATTTGTTACAATAAAAAAATTTAAAGGAAAAAGAGGACTGAGAGATGTTAGTTTTTTGTTTTTTGGGGATTTGATTTGACATGTTTTTTTTTTTTTTTTTTTAACGTTATTAAAAATTTTGGCGAAGTGGAGGAAGTATATTGGGGAGAGTGGGAATGACATGGATGGTTAAGGCAGGTGGCGGAAGCGGTGGCGTTTGGGACGATGGATGCACGTGGCCGTGGAATGGGGCTACGTACATGCATTTGAAGATGGCAACAAATTGGCAGCGTTTGGCTCTGCGTGTCTCCTGCGCTGCCCTCGAGATCTACTATTACTACTAATACCACCGCCTTGGACTTGGTTTATGCTTCTGCACAGATTATCACTCTTTTACTCTTTTTTTTTTCCTTTTTATTTGTTGACACGACCCACATGGCAAATGTAATTAGCTTTTTGTTAATATAATGCCATTTCAGATTAAATGAAAAAAGAAAAACTGAAAATTCTAATTTTGAAAAAGCCTTGCAAAGATGCACGTGTTTCTCGTGTAAATTAATGCTTTTTTCGATTGATCTTATCATTTCTAAGAGCTTCTTTTGTAATCGAGAAATTTTAATTTTCAGAATTATTATTGGTTATCATATGCCTTAGCTTTTGAAAGTGGTATTTTTTAGTGTGTGTAGAGAAATAATGAGTGATAAATTTGTAAGAGGGATTCTTTTCAGAGATATAATTGGTATTAGTGGTTCATTGAGTGGCTGAAAAAGGAGTCAAAAGATTTCATGATATTGAGAATGTGTTTATCGGGGGACACAAATATACTTAAATTTAGGAGTCAAAAGACTTCATGATATTGAGACTGTTTATCGGGGGACACAAATATACTTGCAAATGTAAGCTTGAAAAAGCAGACTTTATTGTTTTGGATTATATATGAGTTAGAATTCAAATACTAAAATAATAATGTCTAATGTATTAATTATTTCTCAAAAAAGAGAATTCACAGATATGTATGTACTGGAAAATTAAGAAGTGATCAGGAATCTTACGAATAAACTTTTATTTCCAGTACGATATTATCTATGTACATGTAAAAAGAACGTGTTATTCTTTGGAAAAGAAAATTAAACATAAAAAATAAAGAACGTGTTATTCTTTGCAAAGCTGGTTTCAATTTCCATTTCATTTTATGGAGAAAGAAAAAAAGAGTTTCTTTCAATTTAATATCATGCAATAAGATCATTTAAAATAAATTAAATAAACTCATTATATATCTTTCAAAGTCCTATCTGTAGAATGAATCAAGCATATGCTGTCAGGATTCGTTTTATTGTTGTACATATATGCACGACCGTACATAAAATGCATGATTTCGATCTTGAATTATTGGACAAAAATTTAATGTCCTTCTTTGTGGCTTCTAGTTCATAAAGTTTATGGGTGCCCATTTAGCAGGCTTTTGAAAAAACAGACACTCAACTTTTTTTTTTTTTCCTTTTTTCATTTTAGTAAAACTAATAAGGCTCAGGTACGATTTAAACTTTATTCTTTATTTAATTTATAAGAAATGAGAAGCACATGAAACATAGAAACATGTCAAGCACATGGGACCTGGGAAGGCAGAAAGAAAATGCATGGGTCCTTAATTTGGTACTGGCCTACTGGGGATGTATATAAATAACTAACAAGTTTGGCCAAGCAGAAAATGTCGAAATTTTCACGTGAAAATGTCACATATGCTGTGCTATTAAATGACTAGCCTCTTCCTTCAAGTTCATATTAATGATTTTATTATTAACAGAGTATATATCGAGTTCTCAAAATTCGAATGAGAACTAGTTGATCTTTGAATCCAGCGTTTCAAAGTTGACCCCTTTTGCAAAATAAATATCAATTTCATTGTCACCTAGACAATGACACAACAATGTCTTTTTACACAAAATTAATATAATTTCGTTATCATTGATTTGCAACTCAGTAGTATAAATTGTGGAAGTCTGTATTTCTCAAAGTTTTGCCCACCAAAAGTTGAACTATATTTGCGGTAGATAGTTAACCGCAATTAATTATAATTATGAAAAAGGACAGTCTAAATAGATTGATTGACAAGTAGCACACGAAAGAAAAAGAAGAGAAGAATTTGTGTGCGTAATTACGAATCAACGATTCAAGACCAAACACAAACGCTAATTATTTTCAGTTGTGATGCTACTCAACGTTGGAATGATTTAAATTGGAGTGCTTGTGGTTAAAACAAAAGGGAGAAAAAAAGAAGAAGAAACTAGGCTGAGTATTATTTAATTTGTTGAGTTTGAGTTCAAAATTGCCCTCAAAATTATTGTATGAAAAAAAAAAAAGATTTATATACTCCTAGACTATTATTAGGTCACTCTTGTTGTCACTTGAGTGACTCGATTCGTGCTGGATTTTGTGATGATTTTGGCGAGTGCTAACCAAGTGATCAATGATCAATTGATATGACTCGTGATAAGGTCTAAATTATGGTAAGATAAGATTGGTTGGTAGGGTATTTTGTAGCATGATTTGGTTAGTTTTATATTTATAGAATGCGCCAAGTTGCATATATGTTTATGTTTGTTCCCAATTTAATAGGTATTTTTTTAACTTATTTATAAGTATATTTTTTAGTTGTTGGATCATTATCTATCATAATTTTAATTGTTGAGAAAAAATAAAAAAAATAAATATCGATTATTAAAATATTTGTCTCTTCCCTACTTTATCATGAAAATACGTGCATGATAATTTTAAATTGGGTAAAATAATACTTATGGATAGGTAAAAAAAATATCTACTGGATTGATGCCTTTATGTTTATGTGTGAGATGGTTAAAAAAATTAAACCAAACCATGCCTTTATGTTTATGTGTGAAATGGTTAAAAAAATTAAACCAAACCGTACTTACATTTTGCAGTGCTGTGTAGTTTCCATGCTTTGGACATTAATGGGCTCTAGAATTAGGCTTTAAAAATTAACTTTGTACTTACTACATAGGGTTTTAGTAAAATGACCGAATATTGAGCCCTTACATGGATATTCGTTTTAAAAACTTCCTAGAAAAATGACATAATTTATTAACTGATTTACTCAATATAAAAACTAAAAAAAAAGCATTTACTAACATAAAGTGTGTTAAAAAGACATCAACCATATAATTATGCTTAATATATTGATCAATGAATCAATTGAAATATTAGCGTGATTTTGCTTTTAAAATAGTATTTTTTACAATAGACAACTAAATAGTATCTTAGTTATAAAGATACAATCGACAACATAAACAGGTTCTAAATCAATGTAAAGAAAGAGAGCGCGTCTACAGTAGGGGCGTCCCTGCGTAAGGCCCTGTCTATACACCGTTTGATGGGAATCTGTATATAAACAGATTCTCCACAGATTCTCGTTATTCTCCACAGATTCCCATCAAACGGTGTATAAAGGGTGGCCCTACATAGGGGCGCCCCTACTGTAGCTCTCCCCAAAGAAAAAAAATAGTGAAAAAAATCATTTAAAAGGCCACATAAAATATATTTTGCGGTGCAATTTGATATGAACCGATAAAAAGTCTACAAATATATGAAAGTTATAAATCAAATGTAAAAAATGCAAATAAGGTATATGGCTGTGCCATTTAGTAATAAATACGAAAAAGTTTCTCTAAACTGCACAGAAAATCATATCGAACTGCAAAAGTTGAAAAACGACATGGGTTTTAGTGCGATGGGGCTCTGCATAATTTTTTAGACAACTTTTTGGTTGATCACTCCAAATTTTTCAATACTTCAGATAATATTCAAAATTTTCAATCCTTTCATCTCAAAACATATATGATTAACAAAAAGAAAGGATATATAATGTCCCAATTAATTAAGACCCAAAGCTGAAGTGGAAATTTGATTGATGTGGTAAAATTTTTAAAATTTTGAGAAATTCGAGAAGTTAACTATAGGATTAATTATATTTTTATGATATAATTTGCGTTTCGACTGTTTGTTCATTTTATATCTTGTATTTTAGTTGGTATCAAAATTGATCTTCAGATTTAAAATTTGTAATAAATTTATATTCTCTTTTGGATCAAAAACTAATTTACCAAAAAAAAACTTTTAAATATATTTTAATACTTAATTTAAATTAATTAAAGTTAATATCTAAAGGAATAAATGACAAAATAATAATTTAAAAACTGCAAAAATTTATAAATTTAATATTATCTAGAAACATATTTATCAATTTTAGATAAGATTTAAATTTGAATTTCTTTTAAATTACATTTATATATGTTACACTTTTAAGGGGTGTTTTGTAAATATAATGGTCAAAATTAGCGTTTGGTCTAAAGTGGGTATAAATTTGTTGTAAGTTTTAATTTTGAAGATCAATGTTAATAATAATCAAAATATAAGATGCAAATTGAACAAACAGTCAAAATGCAAGGTATAAAAATGTAATTATCCTTGAATTCACCCTATATGCATGTATATATATTTTAGAAACTAGATTTATTTAGAAAAATACAGATTTTTACCACTTGATAGGTATCTGACCTAGTTAGTTAGGTTACTTTTTCAAATCCTGAGTTTGTCAAATGTACTTGAGTTAACCAATCAGGTTAATAAGATAATCAGTGGAGAAATCTGACCTAACTAATTAGGTTACTTGAGGTATTCAATCTGATATTTAAATAAAATTAGGGAATTCAAGAGTTTTTATTTTTTCAATAATTGAAGCTATATTTGTAAGAACCCAATTGATGTAGGATAGATGCAACTAACCCTCCCAAAGGTTGACTTTTTAGAGAATTGGTTGTGTCTATCCTATATCAATTTAGTATCAGAGCCAAGATTATTCCTGTGGTCTTCGATGGCTAGAGGAGATGGAGAGAGTCGCCATGTTTACAGCGAAGACCGTAGCATGAAAGCCTTTTGGGCATATCAAAGGCCTCAACAGAACTGAGAATGAGGTTTAGCTCGCCATCGATCGGAGGGTATTAGTGTGACATCCCCCGATCCCACACACGTAGGAAGAGATATTCATAAACGTATTTAGTGAGATCGGGAGGTGCCACTCGACTTAAACTGACAAAATCGGGGAAAAATTAAAACTTTTTAAACTTTCTGGGAGAAACGGGAAATTCCATTCATAATTATACATAATATAATTTATACATATATAAACCCTGGCAAAGTGGGCCTCTCATAAAATATACATAATATATACACACTCAAATATGTAAAAAATACTATGTCAGGAAACCACAGGTCAAAATGCTCATATACACAAGCCGCGGTTAGAAAGTCGGCACTCCTCCCCTAAACTCACATATCAACAGTATCATCTGCAATGTAAGAATATTTATGAGTATAAAACTCAGTAAGCAACGTATGCTGATGCAGAGTGCACATGACAGAGAACAGATAATCATATGATTGGGATCCCTGTGTATATTATATTGCCTGACAAGACCGTGAATTGCATACTGAGCCACTCAGAGATCATATAACATATCATGAGCAGTATGGAGGTCTCGAGTCCCAAATACATCTTAAACCCCCTCTGTGTACTGCAGAGGTCCACCCCATACCGCCGTCAGAGTGTTCCCGCAGGAACCATATTGTCCCAGAAAGGACCAGAGTGTTCCCGAAGGAACCATATTGTCCCCGAAAGGACCAGAGTGTTCCCGAAGGAACCAGATTGTCCCCGAAGGAACCATATCACCTATTTGGGCGCTGGCCCGCCACACCCTATTCACCAATACTCGTCAGATAATATAAATACACCATGTGTTCATGTCTCATGCAAAACTGAATGATAAATGCATATATACGCATATTCACAAATTCCATATCCACATAATTCACAGATTCACAGAAACAAAGAATTTTTTACATTGCAGGTGTGGCGTTACTTACCTTAACTCCAAGCTTTTATATGCTCTTCTTGTGAAATGCTCTTCGCTCTTGGTACAGTTGACGTGCTCCTATTATTATCCAAATGTTATCCTTATCCACGTGGTGTTACAAAATATATATATATTTTTTTCAAACATAATTAGTTTCTAATATGTTTCTTAATAGAGAATAGGAACGCCAAGCAATTAACTAATTAACACACATGTTGACACAGTAGTTATAGATTAATCTCATAAAATTAATAAACATTATCCCAAGTGTTCGACTAAATTAACATCATACAAGGAGTAGTAGAAAAATTAAGAATTAATCGGGTATAGACAACTTCAACAATAAAACACTGACTCTCTAAACTCATTTTCGGAAACCGATTTAAGCATATAAACGTCAATAGATGAAAAAGAAAACCAATAGTTATATATATTAGTAAAATTAACGGGTTTTATAGCTTGTAGAATCTGCATAAAATTCTACTTACATGTAGTAAAAATATGGACCTCTAATCAAATACGTGTACATATGCAAAACCATCAAACAAGTAGAATAGATAATTTCAAGACCCATGAATTCACTCACATGGTTAAAAAAAAAATAATTAGATGTGTGTTCATAATCTCTCTTTCCTTTCTTTTCTTTTCTTTTTTTTCAATATTATTTTAAAAATGGCCACACACTTACAGCATATACATACTCATAATTATAAAGGAAAACTATAACAATTTCACATGTTAATATATATATCTACGCACACATAACTAAACCACTAAACTTTGTCTTCTATATGCACAAAAGCCAAAAGAACAAATACTATATTAAATGCAATTGGAAGTCACCTAGTTCTAACCACTTATATACGAATATAGTTGACAACTTTCCTATCCACCTAATCTAGAAATTCTAACTTCGTATAAGTATATAGCAAAATGGAAAGATAACATAAGAATATCAGTTGTGTACAATTAGAAACTTCCTTCCCTCATTCCCAAGCATGCTATATATTATACATATGAGTATATTGATATCCTAAACAAAATAACCCATAGGCATGTCCAAAGAATTTATATGAAATAACTAGGTGTTAGTTACCAAGGAAAAATACCTTCGGAGCTCTTGAATTGTACGAAAGCTGGACCAACTTTTTATTCAAAGCAAAAAAACTCAATCACGGTCACAATTGTATCTGGGATATAATAAACTCTAGAGAAGACAAATAAAGCAGATTTTAACTCGCAGGCGGTGGTGGAAGGAAAAAAAATGGCTTAAAGTAGAATATTCAAGTCAATATATAGTACTCTTTGTATATTGCCGACTTAATGAAGTTTAGTTCTAGAATTATCCCATTATTTTATTTTTATTTTTCTTTTACTTTACATATACACACTAAAAAAATAATAGAATTTTAAAACATTAATAGAAAAGGTAAAATTGAAGTATAAGTAAACATGCACTCAACAATTTAGCATGACCAAAATACTCAGAAAACGTATTTTATTTTATTTTATTATTATTTTTTTAAAACAATTAATTAAATCACAAAAAATCATAATTTGGGCACATTTTAGACATCTAAACAGATAGATATATCTTAAGCAAAATTAAATAGCACCAGATACTTAATAAATAACCAAATATATAAAAATTAATTCAGCTATTCTAGTGTTTATTATTATTACTAATAAAATCTAGCCATTTAGGATTCAATTAAAATTGAATGCTATACACGTCAAACTTGTACCAAAGAGTGTGTCCTGAGCATTTCACTACAAAATTCACTTCACAAACAGAAATTATAAAAATGACAAATATACTAAAAGAAATTCTTGAAATTTTACGTACATAAATGCATTAATATATATAAAGAAAAAAAAATCTTATGAAATCATGTTATTATTATCTCTTTAATTATGTGAGGAATTGGGTGTCATTTAGAAATTCAGGATATCACAATTAGAGATCAAGTATAAGGCACTACAAGGTTCGATGACTAGCCAAGTGAATGCTGACTTTGCTATAGGAGGAGCTGGACCCAAGCTTCAGTGATAGTTCACAGTGGACGAAGCTCACCTCTAACACTATTATTTTGCAATGCTACAGTGGAAACACGACATCAAAATCAACAAAGCATAGCGGGAGATGTATTATTGCCGATGAAAGTGTCTCGATTAGATCTTCAGTATTCTATTTGAGATGATTTCAGATCTGATCTTGGAAATTCGAGGGACCATACAAAATTCATGTATTGTCAGAATCATAATTCCAGATTAAAGCTTCCTGGTTTTGATGGATTTCTAGATCTGGGAGAATTTTGGGAATGGATTGATAAAGTACATTAGTTCTTGCAATTTGTTCAGGTAGAATAGGAAAAACAAGCTTTCCTAATGGCTAGAAAATTCAAAGGTTATGTGGTTTACTAGTGGGAGAAAATTCAAAATCAAATATTTCTAGAGGGAAAACATAAAATTAGAGGTTGGAGAAAAATGAAATCAAATTTGTTTGCTTAATGTTTATTTCTCAAGAATTAAGTCAAATGATGAGCAAGTGAAATGTAAGAAAAATATTCAAAACACCTTGCCATATCATGGAGCTTTAGTTTCAGACCTTGCAACTACAAAAATAAATGTGATTTTCTATAGCTATGTGAAAAAAAGAAGTAGAGGCGTTGTAATTTAATGAGTTTGAAAATATAGAAGTAGTTGATGAAATTGTTAATAGAGAATTAAGAAAAAAGGACAAAAAGGGATCTCAAGTACGTGCTGCTCAAACTACTATATTAGAGAACATTGCTGAAAATTTATCTTGCCATATGAATGCTGGTTTTTCTGTAAAAAATTATGATTTAGAAAATATTGTGGAGCAAGTAGAGGTTTCTAAAATTAATAAGGATTCAACATGACGCATGGCTGCTAAGGATTCTTGCAATGTCGGAGAAAATGCTAAACAGTGGAATAGTTCTGAATTAACTAAAATTGCATACAAAGAGAATTATCCAGAGAGATATTTATTTCCTACTATAGTGAATATATTCTCTATTTTTCATATAAAGGAAATGGGTTGTCATAGCTGGTCACAATGGATTTGGAGACCAATTATTAGCTCATTAGCTTAATCACTACAAAATTATTTACATGCTAACAATGTAGAGAATCAGCTTGATTGTTTCTTTTAGAGGGTGTTTGATGGGGGAACTTTCAATCATCGGAAAACTGGTTAATTTATTGATCCTTCATTGAATGTATTTGGCAGATGGCTTGTGCAAAAGATATTTGAAGTTTATAGTGAAGAAGAAAACATGCACATTGTGCTCTTGTCTATGCAAAAGCTCTTGCTGATGCTAAAGTTTGAAAAACTTAGTTACTTATCAAGATTTATTTGACCACACAAGGAATGTGTATATCATTGTATATAGCTGAGGGTCAATTGTTATGTGAAACCCATTATTTTGAGCTTCTTGGGACAAGCTCTCGTAGCTTTCAAGAGGATGCGAGCCTTGGGTAAGATGATAACAATGTTAAAACTGAGTTCTTATGTGAGGAGAAAGTGGAGCTAAGAGATTCATTCTCTAAGAGGCTTGAATTTCAAAGTGATGGCATACATTCATTCTCAAGTGTATGTGGAATGGCAAGGACAATTTATGGAAGGCCAAGAAAGATTGTTTTGCTACATCAATGGATAAGAGATGAGTCGAAAAGGATATTTTCGACTAATGTTTACCAAAATCACATAAAAAAGAAAAATGAAGTTGTTATTAAAGTTGTCGAATTTTAGTTTTAAACTTGAGGGTAAGTTTCTTCTTAAGCGGAGGTGAATTGATGTAGGAAACGAAAAGAAATGTGGGGAGTATTATTAATCTTCATGAGGCGGCAACTATACTACAAGAAGTTATGGAGTCTACTCCTCCTCAAGAGAGAGGTAATGATGCAGGGGAATTAGAGTTTCTCTAAAGTAGATGTTTACTGTTTAAAAGCATTAGATTTGTAATAATTTGTGTTTTAGCTTTTATTTTTTTCGGCTCGATTTTGGGCTTTCTTTTATTATTTTCATTAGGCTTTTATCTTTAGGAGTCTAGCAAAACGTTATCGTTTTGTAACAGCTTAGCTACAGGGCTATTTACAAAATTCCAGGTCCAAGATACCAAAAATTGAAAAATCTCGGATGGACTGATTTTTTTGAAAAATATTAGATTGATTTAGAAAAATATTACTTTTGAAAAATATTATTAGAAAAATAGTACTTTTAAAAAATATTTAGAAAAATACCATTTTTCTTTAAATTTATTATTTTTCAATGGTGCTCGAGGTAACCAGTTTAAGTAACCAATCCTGTTACTTAAAGTAACTGTTCAAGTTACCTCAGGTAACTCGACTAGTTACCTTAAGTATCTCATCAATCACTAAAAAATGGTATTTTTCTAAATACTTTTAAAAGTGATATTTTATAATTAAATCCCGGATTTTTCAGAACAATTTCAAATTCCAGGATTTTCCAATTTTTTTGAAAAAATACCATAAAAAATCAAATTTCCTCCTTAGCTATACGGTTGTGACATATCGATGAAAGAAGGGATCAGAATATTTTCGGCGAATACTGGTGTGTATTGTCTTCTCCCTTTCTGGGTTTTGGACAGGTTCAAAAAACCAGTCCTTGTATGGGTTTTAGTTCTTAAACCTACGTCACCAATGCTAAGCCGATGTTCGGCCCAATATAACTGGTGAAAGTAAGAGGACATGGCCCGTGTAGCGTGATCAATAGCGGGCTCAATGTTAGGCTTCATGTTTTTTTTGCTGAATTGTTTATTTTTTCTATGAGAAAAACAGTAAATTAAATTGGCTTTGACATATTATTCAGTTATTCTGCTCAAATATTGTACTGTGACTCCTAAGTCCTGTCCTTGTTTCACAAGGAAGAAATAAAAAAGATGAAAGGGAAAAAAAAAAAGAATTAAATATACCTCGTAACACTTCTGTTATAATTATGGAAACAGATACCCAACTTCTTTTCTATTATAACTGGGGTGATTAATCTTTTATTTATGTATTTATTTATTTATTTATTTATTGTTTAGGAATTGGGATGATTAATCTTGTAGTTTGTAATTTTGCACACATAAAATTAAGGGAAAATATCATAAATATCCATTTTTAAAACCATATTTCTATAAATACCCGTTTTTATTTTTATTTCATGAATATCCATTTTTGGAGAAATGCAGATTACTCTTGTTTTACATGAAATGTATACCACGGTATACATTTCATACATTAAATGTATATTGTGGTCTACATTTCATGCATTAAATGTATACTGTAGTTTACATTTCATGTGTAAAAATTATACTGAAAATTAGCACACATTTTAAAATGTATACTATAAATCAAACTTATAATGAAAAATGTAAACTGTGGTAAATATTTACATTGTAAATGTATACTGTTCATATTTTACACATAAAATATGTACTTCATGGATAAAATTTACATTGTAAATGTGGACCACTCATATTTTACATATGAAATGTGGACCATAAAAAAGAGTATTTTTGAAAGAAAAATTAAAAATGAATATTTATTAAAATAAGTTTTAAAAACGGGTATTTGGCATAAATTTTTCTAAAATTAAGGTCGGTAATTTTCTACACAACAAGGCGATGCGATTCGAAAATAATATCAAATAAATAGATTTTGATGACTCATTTAATTTTCGTATTAATTTCGGTTTGACACTTATAAATAACACGAATAATAAACGGAGTCGGTTTCAGTTCAACATGCTTAACCCGAAAGTGACTTATGTAACACGTTTAATTAAACGAGTTATTTTGGTATCATGTCAATACAACACAAATATGACACATTTACTAACATTTTAATATTTTAAATGTGATTTTGATTGATTCTAAACATAACTATATGTGTTTTGTTGAATTAATTAGTACATAATCGTGTTAAATTTGAGTAATAGTATTAATTTTGAATAATCATATCAAATAGGTCATAATATGATACATTACATATTTATTATACATATTACACGTATCGTATCGTGTCGTGTTACACATATATTAATCTTGTCTTGTTCAGATTTAAGTTTTTGGTAAATTTATTAATTGTGTCATGTTCGGATTAGAGTGTTATAGCGTCGTGACCCAAACACGACATGAAAACACGAATTCCCAACCCAGCATACGACAGAATCTCATATATATATATATATATATTTTCTTTTGAAATAATTTTTCTAAACACTAGAATAAGCTAAACAAAATACAATTGTAAATATATAGAACATTGATCCCACATAATAACCGATCAAATTACCTCAATGTTATTGATTTTCCACGTCACATTCTTATGAGCAGTACTTGGCCCTAGCCAAAAAAAAGTTATAAGCAATTGCAACTATTTATTTTATTATTTTTTGTAACTTTTTGAAGGGAAGTTTCGTTTAAATTGTTTTTTTTTTTCTTTTCAAATTAAGCAGACTAATTATATTAATCTTATATAGACAGAAAGTGCAGTTTTTGGCGAGTTTAGTACACTTATTTATATAGACCCTAGCTAATATCAACAGTTTTCAAGTTTCAACCGATAGTTACTAGCAAATGTTATTAATCGTTTTGTTATTTTGTGTAATAACCGGATTTTTAAATGGGTATTTAGGTAATTTAAATCAAAAGGCATTCTGATTAATTTTAATTTTAAAAAAATGCAATAAATATGGACTTAATTAAGCCTAGGTGCATTTGGACAAAAGTGAAAAAGAATTTTAAAATCAGGGACTAAATTGTAATTATTAAGGGGCGTAAATAAAAAGATATTTGACATATATCTAACCTAGCATTTTTGGGTGCTCTGAATTCAATGGTAACCTCCGTTTCTCAATCCGAGGCTCCATTGAAAAAGTCACTTTTTCAAGTGAGCTTACCGGGATCCCGAAACAACCGTTCAAACATTCAAGTGACTAACGAGAGTTTTCTTCGAGCGTCGTTAGTTTGGTATAGCTATCATATTGAGGTAGGGGTTCAATTACCTAGTTTTATACTTGTTTTGGATTTATAATTACACTATAATTAATTTATGAAAAATCGTAGTTCACACGATAGTTTAATAAAGTTATGGGAACACATTGGATTATACTGGGATTGGACTGTGGATTTTATATACACATTTTTTTAAATAGTGATTATAGGGTAATACAATGGAGAGCTGTCCATGTTACAGTAAATCTCAGAATAACACCAAGTTGGATTTTTAAAGCATGATTTGATTATTTCCTAGGCGCATGGTTATTGTGAAATGTTAAATATTATACATACTATAGGATTACACATTAGATACATCTTAGGTATCGCAGTATTTAGTGGGCAACCAGTGTCCCCACCCTCGATGAGAGCTTGTAAATCTGTGCGGGGTCTTTTGATTACTCCCACTCAGTAGGCATAGGTATTCAATTACCCCTCTGGTTCTGTAGGCATAGACACATAGGTGTCTCTCCAGTTTTCTGGGATAGGTATCAGACAGAGAGTACTCAGTATACATAGTACGAGTTACTCTAGTTCATGATGAGAGAATGTGAGCTCATGAGATGTGATGATTTATGATATGTACAATGATGTGGTTTTAATTTTGGTTTTGCATATGTGAATATTCTGGATATCAACTAATTTATAAATAGGTTTTGGAAAAGGAATTAACCATGCAGGCTTGGTAAAATTGCATCTATTCAAAAAGGCAATTGAATTTCTACTGAGCATGTGAATGCTCACCCCCTACTTCTCCCGCTTTCATGTATTTGTCTATTTGAGGTAGTAATCTCGGCAGTCGGACAAGCTGCATACCTTGTACTTACTTTCCTATTCCTCTTCCCTGATGTGTATCTATTCTCTTTTAACTTCTTTTTCCTTACCAAATTATTTAGCCAAGATCAATAAATTTGCTAAGTAGATGTATGAGGATGGTTTTCTTATGTCCATTATGATAATAAGCTATATGAACCTCGTAGGTTCTAACATAGCGATTTAGTGTCTTGTATTTTGATTGTCATGAGTTGACTTCATTTGTATGAATGAGATTGTGATATTAATCCCTTGACTTTAGGTGTACTTTCAATTACTTAGTTCGAGTAAATGGTGATAGTGCTTGTGTTGAAATATTTAAATCAATGATACTTTTTGGCATGACATATCGTATGTAGATTGACAAATTGGTATAACATGTTGAGTATTGCTTAAAGGTAGTATTATATTAAATTCACCGAGATTGGCTTGACATTAATTGTATATTGGTAGAATAAATAAATTAATTACATTTGAGATTCTTTGGTTATTTGTTCTTGTCTAAATTAATGAATTATGATTAAGTTTCCTTGTAAATTGTTTACTTTTGATAAATTGTTTTGCCTACTTGATAACTGCATGCTTAGTTTACTTATCTTTTCAAATTAAAACTTCTGGAAAAAAAACAAATTCACAATTAATGGCCGTTAAAATTTTCATTTTATTAAAGAATAAGATGTGGTTTCCATTCAGTCTTACCTTTCTAAATACATAAGAATCGGTCCTGTAATCTATGGCTGAACAATTGTATGGTTATTGATAATTTAATCAAATTTAGACACTTTTTAAAATGTTTTTAGTGACTTTTAAATCTCCAAATTAATTTGCATAGTTTGAAACAAAGTAGGTTGTTATGTTTGATGAATTGCATGTCTTTATTTTCAAGAAAACTATGAATATTTTAAACTTAAGCATTCGTTAGGTAAAAGTAATTCACTTTTTTAAAGGATATATAATTTTAAAAACTTATGGTTATTTGAAATTGGAATTTATAAGATTATATTATTGCAAAGTTTGAATATTGATGTATGTAAAATTTAGCTATGGTACTAAATTAATCATAATTTACATCTGGTAGTGCTAGTTAGAGAATTATTTAGATCAAGAAAGTTTTTATAAACTTAAAGTCCCAAGTATCTTTCTAGATTTGAATGTAGTAGATATTCTTGGTACTTGACTTATAAGCTAAAATGTATTTTCCCATATATATTTACAAGTTGACTTGGAACTAAGCATAAAATGTTATGGGAAATTTTATGTGAAAAAAAATTAATTTAAGAAAAAAGTTTGATGTCGTAGATAACTTTTAGTACAAATTAATGCGGTATAACTTTAAATATTCGGAAGTTTTGTGAAATCTTGTTATTATGTCTTGACGCACCTTGTTATTGAATATGTCTATGTTTCCAAGCTTCCATTTAAATGTGTGATTTATTTTAGTAATGTATACATGATATTGATGATCTTTAGATTTTTAAATCCTTGTTGAGTAATAGATGATTGTTTATTAGTTAAGTTAAGTTGGGTTGACTTTATCCGGTTGGTCTCAATTAGATAATCGAGTATTTGTGTGGTTGATGTGATTTGGTATCCTAGGTATTGAGAACTCCTAGTGATGGCAATTTAGGATGATGTTTGATTTGAGCTTCAATGTAAATAATTTGGTCATGAATACCTAAGTCTTGAAGGGACTTAGGTGGGACATACATTACATTTTCATTAGAACTTTTAAATTCAAGAAAATTAGATTTTCAAATGAATTCAAACTATGAATTAATATGCTTGATTCGGTGTTTAATAGAATTTAAGTTTTGTAAAATAATGTGTGGTATTTCCTTTAAAAATATAAATTAGATTTTTAAATTCTTGGGGTTGTACAAGTTACAAGTTGAGTAAGACTTAAAAAAAAAATTAAAATAAAATTATCTATCTACTTAAATTAAAAAGTTTAACTACGACACATTCTACAATTTTTTCGAAACGCTTTATAAAATTTCTCTATCTTAAAAATATCTTTCAAAACCGTTTTTAATAAAGTTGCTAGAGTGTGGTGACTTCAAGTTATAAAACACAAAGATAGCCTTACTAAAGCATGCCTTACCTAGAATTTTTCATAAATAAAGAATTGTGGAAACGTATTTACAAATGTGAAATGCTAGTTAAAAGATGTGCTTTTAAATTTCTTAGAGTGAAATATTTGAAAACTTTTACAGAGGTTTTAAAATTTTAAGAATATATATATATTATACTTACCTATGTTCTAAAGAAAATCAATATGTTTAAAATGCTTGATAGTTTAATTAGCAAACTGTATATATCACTTGAGGAACTATGTTTATATTGACTTCCAAGGGCTATTAGAGACTATTGACAAAGTCTGTTGTGAATAAAAATTCTGATTGAAGTTATTAATATTAAGTTGAGTTTATGACTCATTACTTGAATTGAATTGAACCCAAGCATTATTATGGTGGCATAATTGATGGTATTTAAAATTAGTTTACTCATGGGTCTGTGTAGAGAGTTGTTATACTCATCCTATTATATTTTCAAAAAGAATACTGGAGTTCAGATTTGGTTTACCTATAGTCAAGATGAGACCTTATTATGAAGTAGTACTTTTACATACCCATGATTTTTGTGTTGCATGTTTTTTCAAAAATATTTTCAAATTATTTTCGACTTAAAAATGAAATGAGGTTAAACAAGAGACAAGCGTTGCCGTGGTGACAGCCTATTCTGTTGGAACCTTGTTTCTGGGACATTATGATATTGTTGTTAGTTTTACTAACATATTGAATATCAAGTCATTTCTATATAAATTTCCCTTGTACTAAAGACTTAGAAAGTCTTTAGAGGTGATTGATAATTTGAGATTATTATTATAATCCTACATTGGATAAAGAAACTTATAAAGTCTCTGATATAAATATGGTATGAATAATTACCAAATGATATTACCTTGGGTAAAAGACTTGGGAAGTCTTTGGGCTATACTTGTTACGTAGAGACTTGTATTTTATGTGATTGAACTACAGTGTGCTATATGCTCCTTTATTGGAGACATCTATTCTTGGTGATTCTAATCTTGTTCTTGACTAGAAATATTTTGTATACTTGATTGTTTCTCACTCGTTATGAGGAATGGTAAATGACTCAAGTCTTTGTACTCTTATAGTGATTTCTAACCTTTAAACTTGTCTATCTTGTGTGGTATAACACAAGGGTATTGATTTCTATTTGGGATCCTATTAGAGTCTTTGAACTCAGTGATTGTTTAAGACTAAGTTTTAGATACAGACAAATATAATTGTCCCGATATAATGTTAATCTGGTATGATCAGGGGAACGATATCTTATGTATTCGACATTTGGTCTGCTACTCTAATTTGGCGCCTAACAATCAATACTCAGGTTATAGGAGTCTTGTATTATTAACTCTCGGTCTTGATTATCGTTATCACTCCAATTTTGTGTACGACTTAAGAACATCATTCTTAGGTGTTGATGTTTTTGTATCTATTGATGAGTTACTTTATGATTGCATATAACTTCGTGTACCCATTTAGCTCATCCCTTATGTGGCATTGACTTGTTGACGAGATTTTAATACCAAGTGGAGGGCGTATGTTACATGCTCCTTGTATAACTAGTGTTTGACTCGATCCTCGCACACCCTATCTTTGATTGTTCATTATCCTTTCGACCGTTATTCCTTAGTGTTCCGTTCATACCCCTTTATATTATATTTAAATTTCGGGACGAAATTCTTTTATAGAGGGGATGATGTAATAACCGGATTTTTAAATGGGTATTTAGGTAATTTAAACTAAAGGATATTTTAGTAAATTTTAATTTAAAAAAAAATACAATGAATATGGACTTAATTAAGCCTAGGTGCATTTGGACTAAAGTGAAAAATAATTTTAAAATAAGAGACTAAATTGTAATTATTAAGAGGTGTAAATGAAAAGATATTTGAATTTTGGGCCAAAACTATAAATAATGGAACATTATCCTACACATGCTGCAGTTGACACGTGGGCAACAGTTTTCTTATTTGCCTTTAGATCCCTGCAATTCTTCATCTTCTTCAAGAAAGTCTCCGAGAGAACTAAACAAAGGCCAAAGTTTTGCACCCTCGCTGTCGGCACACCACTGCTTCGACCAGCCAACGGGCACGTTAGCCCGCTATGACAGCCTCCCTCCGACGAAGCCATGCTGATAAGTCCCACTGGATTTCGTTGTCGGAAAATGGAGATCAACCACCTTGAAGTTTCCGGCCACTGTGAGATTTTTTGGCCACTGGAGCTTCACCGGACCTCCTTTCGCGATACCGATGGTATGGTTGGATTCGTCTCATCGTCATTGTACTATTATTTATTGATCGGTCTCGGTTGTTAACTCACTGCTAGTAAGATTTTCACTGTTTTTGTCGTTTTATCAAAGTTTGTAAAAGGTGATATTTTTATAAATATTTTGTTAGATAATTTTTTTTTATCGAGGTAATTATATGATGTGAAAGAGAATTAAAAATCATGAAAAATTACGATTAATAGAAGTTAAAATGATATCCGGAAGCATGTCAATTTTCAAATTAAAAAATATGGTATTTTTCTAATTCAGAACGAAAAGTGATATTTTTGCAAAATTACATAGTGTTGACTAAAGTCTGTTATTATTCAGTTTGGGCCTTAGGCTGAAATTAGAAAACTGTACTTTCTGAAATATTATTGCAAAACTGATATTTTTTACAAATAATCAGTGAAGTTGATATTTTTTCAAATATTTTTGAAAATGATATTTTCTTAAATTATTCTGTGATAATGACATTTTCTGAAATATTTCAGGAAAGTGATTTTTTGTAAATAATGATTTAAAATGATATTTTTCTAAATACTTTAGAAAAAATGAACATTTTTCAAATTAATTCCAAAAAGAGATATTTTTATAATTGCCCGTTTAAGGCTCGGGATCTCGAAATTGAATTCGGATTTCAAATTTGGACATAGTAAGATCGAGAAACGAATTTTGATATATAATATCGCTATGTTTCGAAATGGCACAAATTTCGAGGCTTNAAATTAGAAAACTGTACTTTCTGAAATATTATTGCAAAACTGATATTTTTTACAAATAATCAGTGAAGTTGATATTTTTTCAAATATTTTTGAAAGTGATATTTCTTAAATTATTCTGTGATAATGACATTTTCTGAAATATTTCAAGAAAGTGATTTTTTGTAAATAATGATTAAAGATGATATTTTTCTAAATATTTTGGAAAAAATGAACATTTTTCAAATTAATTCCAAAAAGAGATATTTTTGTAATTGCCCGTTTAAGGCTCGGGATCTCGAAATTGAATTCGGATTTCAAATTTGGACATCGTAAGGTCGAGAAACGAATTTTGATATATAATATCGCTATGTTTCGAAATGGCACAAATTTCAAGGCTTGTGAATAGTGTTGTTTTGCGTACCACGGTGTGGGTCCTACCCCGGGATCCACTTTTGACAAAATTATATATCTAACCTAGCATTGTTGGGCTCTGAATTTAGTGGTGACCTCCGTTTCTCAATCCGAGGCTCCGTTAGAAAAGTCACTTTTTCGAGTGAGCTTATCGGAATCCAAAACAACCGTTCAAGTACTCAAGTGACCAACGAGAGTTTTTTTCGAGCGTCGTTAGCTTAGTATTACTACCATGTTGAGGTAGGGGTTCTATTACCTAGTTTTATACTTGATTCAGATTTATAATTACATTATAATTGATTTATAAAAAATCGTGGTTCACACTATAGTTTAATAAAGTTATGGAAACACATTGGATTATATTGGGATTGAACTGTGGATTTTATATATATATATATTTTTAAATTATGATTATGGGGTAATACAGCGGAGAGCTGCCCATGTTACAGTAAATCCCAGAATAATGCCAAGTTGGATTTTTAAAACATGATTTGATTGTTTTTTGGATGCATGATTATTGTGAAATATTAAATATTGTACATACTTTAGGATCACACATAATATACATCATAGACATCGCAGTATTTAGCTTGTGCTTACTTTCCTACTCCTCTTCCCTGATAGGTATCTATTTTCTGTTTACTTCTTTTTCCTTATCAAATTATTTAGCCAAGATCAATAAATTTACTAAGTAGATATATGAGGATAGTTTTCTTATTAATTTGAGAACTTGAAATTATAAGTGATTT
>JXTC01000715.1:67602-81168 GCA_002914845.1 Trema orientale
AAGAAGAAGAAGAATATGAAATAAAGTAAAAAATGTTCAGGTTAAGAATTCCATAGTAAAACAAACGGATTTTAGAATATGTATAAATTACCAACTCATTTCATCTAGAAATCTAAAAGGAGATATCTTGGCGTTGATCATTACTTCACTTTGGGCTGGGACGGTTGGTTAGTGGTTGATAATTGCAACTTGATGACTTTGACCACATTGTTGACTTGTAAAGAAGTAAAAAAGCTACTTAAAATAGATAAGAAAGAGGGAAGAAAAGAAAAAAAGAAAAAGAAAAAGAAAAAGCTTTGAAGCGTTGTCCTAAGAGATCATATGGAATATTAATGAAATCATATAACTTTGTTTCCCTTTTTTCTAAAAAAAAAAAGGGAAAAAAAAAAACTTTGTTTCCCCTTTTCTTTTCTTTTCTTTTTTTAAGAGCTTTTCTAGTTATTCTTCTTATCTGTCTCATTTTAAATTATTATGTATTATTTTGGCCCTAAGCAGCACGATAATAAAGCTGCCGACAGTGCTTTAGATTAAGGGCCAAAAATGGTGGTTTGAACTATATTTTCTAGGTAGGTAAGGTTTTCACATAATGTCGTGCATGCCTCCGTGTGGTCTTTCATGTTTGGCTAATGTATATCACGTTTGTATCTGCCCTCTTCAAATGCATTCTTTCATAGAGAGGAACACTACCATTTTGACAGATTTCAATCATTCATTAGTACAATTGGGTGAGTGTCTCGCTACGAAGTCTATTCCACCGGAGTAGAATAGTGAGTAGTACAACATGATGCATCAAATGCTAGCGCATGTCTTAATCTAATTTGTAGAAATTTCATCTTTCAATATTTATACTTGCTAATGTAACAAATAATGGTTTTCAAACCATTGTTATGTGGTGGAATCATCTCATGACGTAAATAGACTTCGGTTGCGAATCCCAGGATAAGTGGTTTCTCCACATTATCAAATAGCATTCTAGTGATTTTATTTTATTTTATTTATTTTTTTTTTGAGATAAGCATTCTAGAGATTTTGTACGTATTTTAGTTTTAATTTTTTTGATAATATGATGGTTGATCACTAGTGAAAGATGAACATAAATTTGACACGTACTTTGCATGGTTTGTCGTATTTAATAATAAAGGTTGGTCTTTAATAGTAGTGAGTAATTGCACATTGGTAAGTACTAATTAAGTAATTCGCATTGACCAATTAACATAATTAGTACATTACTAGCTACCTCAGTTAACACTTACTTCTCTCATTTGTGCATGTTACTCTTCTTCAATGCATTTTTTTCTTCTATTTTCAATTTTTGGCCAGCTCCATAATTTTCTTGCATATGATCTGTTTAACTTTTCTAGGGGCACCAACAATAATTGTAGTAGGCATTTTAATTGGCTATGGTACTAGCTACATGTATTTGTTTTTGGCTCTATTTGTTCATTGTGATAGCTGATAGATCAATTGGCCACGGAGCCATTCGTTGCTTTGCTGAATTTTTCCGGAGGTAGCTGACATATCTCATTAATTTCTTCACGTCCTTTAGCTCAACAATGGATTTTAAAAAAATAATAATAAATAAATAAAAGAATCACTCATGATGTTTCTACTCATTGGTGGGTTGCTTTTTGCTCTCAAATTAACCAAGCTAAGTCGTTTTTCTCCGATTATCTTATAAGTCTTTTTCATTATTATTATTATTATCTGTTTTGGCAACTTCTTTGTTGCTTTACTTATTCATATTGTTCTCTCACATGCATAACATACACATCCTTTTTATCTCTTGTTTTTCAAGTCTCTTTCAAAATAAAAAATTATGCGACTTGCAAATCGTTTTTTATTTTAACGAAATCCAGGAAACCTGTACTAATTGGGAATTAATGAGAAAAGGGCATTAAGAAAATATTACAGCGTACGTTGAAGTTGTTACTAAATACATCAACATGTCTAAGAGGATTAATTTGTTTTAAATAATTACTTGAAAATGTTTTGTTCAAGCATCCGAAGCAACTACAAGGTTAAATGCTAATCTTATTGAAAAAAATAATTGGTAGAAGTTCCTTGACAACAACTTAAAAGCAATCAACCAAATAGGGAGAAACCTTAAGCCTCTGTTTATTAAAAAAAAAAATGCAGGAGCAATTTCACAAGTTAGTCAAGTTGTTGACATTTTTGGAGCTTAAACTAAATATAGTAACTTGTGTTATGTACTCCATTTACTTCGAATTTGGGATGTAATACGGAACTAACCTGTTGAACAACTTTAAACTTCGGAAGTTATAGGTTAGTACTTAGTACGTACTTTCGAATAATAAAAATAGTGGATTACATATATAACAAAGATACTTGCCAAACATCACCATTCTAGCAAAAAATTTGGTGAGTCTAACTTTCTCGAATTTCACTGGAAATCTCATTGATGGTCGGGAATTGTATCTAACTAGGAGTAATTTGAACCAAAATAACTTTTCTAGAACTATTTTTCAAAATAACTTTCTAGTGCTATCACAATAGTAGTTATGGTAGTTACTATATTTTATGACTTTTTTAAAATCACTCATCAGTCATTAATATAGTAATTATTTGTCATTAATATTGTGATACTTCTAACTCCTATAGTCAGTCTATAAAATACTCATAGGAAAGTCATTGGCTTCTTAGCCAAATGGCAAAATTTTAGGTTCAAGTTTAAAAACCGACATTTTTTCAAATACTATAAAAAATGATCGAATTCATAAAAAAAAATAAAAAAAAAAAAAAAAAAAAGAAAAATGGCCAAGTTAATTCAAAAAGCTAAAATAATAAGTTTTTGAATATTATATTAGTTTGCAAAAAATAAAATTATATATTTATAAACTTAATATAAAATTGATATACTAACACATAATAATTGATATACAGATATGAAATTGATATACTATTATAAAATCGATACACTAATAAATACTAATTTACTAGCAAAATTGATATGCTAAACAACGACTATTTTGCTAGAAAAAGGTCAAAAAAACGGATATTTGTCATAAGGGTCATATATCAAAATGATCGAATTTTGGACCTGTTTTAAGTAAATATCTATTTTTCAAGTATTGTACCAAAATGATCAGTATCAATATATATACTAATATATACCTATGGTTTATATTTATAGTATAAATTTATACATATAGTATATATTTCGAAATGTATACTAATTTTTTGGTATAATTTTTATTTTATATTTCATGTATAAAATCCGTATGGTATACATTTCTAAAAAAATATATATAAAAATGGGTATCTATGAAATAAAAATAAAAAATAGATATTTGTGAAAATATGCTTAAGAAAACAGATATTTATGAACATTTTCCCTATAATTCCCCTTGTTATTATAAGTACTCGAAAGTCATTTTAGTTTTAGATAGGTTCATTTTTAGGATTTGAAACACAGAGTATCGGTTTTCAATTACCATCCTCATCTATAAAGGCTAATTGTAATATCATACCCATCTCATTAACCATTTTTTAGATGCGAGGATGGCACATGGATTAACCAACAGACAACCGAAAAAAACATGATTACCTATTAGCCGTTAATAATGAAAAAATAAGAAAAAAAATGATGAAAATACTTATTTACCAAATAACTATAATTATTTTTTCATAATTGACAAAACATTAAACACAACAATATGATAAATAATTTTCAAACTCTAAAATTCAAGTATATAAGTATATATAATTTTCCAAACTCATTATTTTACAAAAGTTATGTGAATATAAATAATTGATAGGTGTTAATTTTACACTTATATGATAGTTATTTTCTATGCTACGTTATTAAGTTTTATATCATTCTAAGGCTTAGTTGTGTTTTTATTGTGTTTATAGGTGTTTTGTAGGCTAAATGATGAAAAAGAGCTGAATCAGGTCAAGAATGAGCGAAAATGACGAAGTTGGTATGAAGCTGAGCAAAACCAAGCTGAACAAAGACTTAGCGCCCCAGACCCAGAGGAAGACTTCAGAAAAAAAAAATATAATAATCAGAAACTTGATGCCATGGGGCTGGAATTCGTGCACCACGGCACTAGAGATGCGGAGTTTCCACCTACTTACCCATTTTTGATGGCCCAATATTCCTAATCCATGTGAGACTTAACCTAGACGCCTCATAGACTCAATTGTTTATAAATAGGGCTCTTTACAGCAGATAGGAGAGAGTCTTAGACACCTAGGAGCTATAAGAATACATTAGAAACTAAGAAAGGGAGAATGAGAGGTTGGGAGCCGCTGCAACTGCACTTATCATTTTTTTTTTCTTTCGTTCATTGTTTTTATCTGTTTTCATTATTCTAGCATCTTGTTCAATCTCTTAATTATTATATACATACTAGGATAGGCCCTAGATTAGGTTAAGGGTAATTTCTAAAACTCTAATATGATTGTTATTTAACTTTTTAGATTTTATATATCATATCAATTATTCACTTTACAGTTATTTATGTTCTTCCATATTGAATTGTTCTTATCTTTTGTTTGAGATGGCTACTTAGATGATTGATAATAAAATTCTGCTACGGTTTGAATTGAGCATTTGTTATGATTTAATCCATTAGTAGCAAAATTACAGGTGGTATGCTCATTTGAGGTATCTTCTATAGTGAGGAATATAACTTAAGTTAGATTTTGTGTTTGTGAGATTATAGCCTAGATTAATTTAAGATCTTTATCAACTTAATACTTTTGTTAATCAATTCTAGAGCATTTGCTTAGGTTAGGTAATAGAAAGAAGTTATGTATGGCATTTTTCTATCTAACATATGATCTAAGGAAAAACAGAGATAATTGCACGTCTGTGGATTATCTGCAGTTAGTAGCCTTTATAGGTAATTGAATAAAGAATTAGGGAGTTAAATTGACATGATTGTTTACTGATGGCGAATTAAGCTCGATCATTTTATTTTATTTTATTTACAATTTATTTATTTTCTTATTTTGATTTATTTTAACCCCTCTTACCTTAGGATTAGTAACAACCTAATTAGACCAATTCCTTATGGTATCGACCCTACTTAGCATTATGCTAGGTAATTATTAGGGTTGTCCTATGTTTTGCTAGATAGAGATAGGAAGGTAATTAATTTAGTTGTTTGATGACATACCAAATTTCCAAAAAATTGTCCTCTAATTGATTTGATATTTAATCCTCTTCTTTTTCTTTTTAAATTTCGTTTACTTAATTTTGTTTTTCTTTTTTTTTTTTTATTTTGAGATACTTAATGATGTATAATCAATAGGTACCTCTTCATTATGCCCAACGAGACACAGCATAGTTACAAGAGGGTTGGTAGAGTTACAACTCCATCCAACATTAATTGTCATATGAAGGTGAACAAGGAGGGGGGATGGACATGATTAAATAAAAACTTGGAGCCCTCACCTCTAATGTTTACCAATTAGTGGTCCAACGAAGTAAGATATACGAGTATGGCCATATGTTTGGCCATCATACAAATATGTGTCCAACTCAAGCGATGAGGTGCGAAGACATTAATACTTGGGGTAGAGTTCTGATTCAACAACTACCACGACCCCAGCAACCTATATCACCAAGCTCAGGGAGCTCTTTGGAGGATATGCTTAAGGAATTTATGGCCAACACGATTCAATTCCAAGAAGAAATAAGGGCATCAACTTTGGAATTGAAAAATAAACACGGCCAACTCACTGCCTCAATAGAGTAACTAAGGACCAACCGCTCCTACACACTATCATCACCGCCGCATGAGGAGATACCCAAGGATATTGTCGACATAGTGATGGTGAGGAGTGACATTATGACGGATGAGACTCATGAGGAGAAGTTGGACGAACTGATGGACCTCGTGGCGAGATTTGAGCAAAATACACATATTCACTGCCATGATTTTCAAATTAGTAGAGAAAAGTTGAACCAATACATAGAGAACCTACAAAAACCCTCCCCTACCCTTGAAGAGTCTGTCTTATGTGATAAGGTCTACCACCATGAAGAGATGATTGTAATGAGGCATAAGGATGTGAATGTCGTACAAGACCTATTGGAGTTGGAAGAAGAATGGGAAAGCAATGTGGAGAATAAGACACATGACTGGCTGGATGTGCTAGTGTTTATTGGAATAAATTCCCAGAAAATATTTTCATAAAATCATTTTCAAAAATACCATAGTTTTGTAAAATCAAGAAACGCAGCGGAATTGGTCGTTTAAAATTTTTCTATTTACAAAACCTTTTGGATCGTGATCTAACATAAATTAATTCTTTATTTAGACAAGAACAATACCCGAATTCACTCCACAATCTTCTCATCTTCCCGTCTATTCTCGAAAGCCGTTTGATTGATCCGGTGGGTGGTCACCTTCTTGATTCCTAACAAAGAGATCTGCAGACAAACAAGAAAACAATCTTCTCGAACCGATTTCTCCAGGATGGCCGAAAAACACCAAGGATGATGAACCCTAGTGCTGGCCGATTTCTGCTCTCTCTTTTTCTCTACTATGCGTGTGACACTCTCTTATCAAAGAGGTGTTTCATGTGTAGTTGTTAATTGTCCAGTCAGAGAACTTTTCTCTTAACTATATAGAGAGATTAGTAAACCCTAATGGGCTTATTGGGCTCAACTGATCATCAAATAATTATTGAGCTTTAATTTGAGTTAGACAATGGACCAGATGGATCCATAAAGCCCAAGCTCCAATGGACCATATACCCACTATTATAATTAACTCTTAATTATGATTGGACCTTGTCCATTAATATTGGGGCACACCACTATAAGCCCAATATTAAACTCTTGGACTAAATATTATTTTTATTTTCTGTGAAGATTATTAACAATTAATTAGCTTGATCCATTTAGCACATACTATACCTGCAGACATACCCCCTATGCAATGTCATACTAGTAGGGTGAAATTACCGTATTACCCCTCTAGTACATATTTACCTTTGAGTTACCATTTTTCATCTAATGGATAATAATTGACTACGGTGTTTGTATCTGCTTATACCAACACAATCAAATTCACATAGTGAATACCGAGGCCCTGATTTATATTATCCAAGTACTTGAAAAAAATCAAAGTGACATCATATGTATGGTGTCCATTATGAAAACGTTCTACGTATTTTATATACCTTATCTTCCAAGATACCGGAGTACGAACCATAAATCGGAACTAGTCCTTTAGTAACTCAAAAAGACAAAACACATGAAAGTAAGTTCGTTAATCACTAGAATTAAGGTCTTCTACAAGAGTACTAGATTAGTGAAATTAGAAATTTGAGTTACGGCACTTAACCTCAAATTCTAATTTACTAAGTCCTGTTCGATGCTGTTATAACTTTCTTATAACACACTAGTGTTTCAATCTGAAGACTCACTTCGATAATTGGAGACTTCATTAATTAAATAGACAATAGTACATTCTATGGCATAGTAAAGTATTTCATCTCCAATATGCAGAATGCGAACAATTTAATTTAGACATAATGAAACAAAGAATATAATGTCTCCCACATATGAACTCATCATACGAATAATTCTTTATTACTCATTATATGTCTCAGAATCTTTTAGATATTTGTATAAGATAAACATATACATCACATGTATATCAATGGGACATAAATGAAATAAAATTCAAAATATAGAATTTATTAACAACAAATAGATAACAAATAATCCGATAATAAATTATTTATAATGTCAAAATAATAAACTGCTTTATAGGACATTATTCCAACAATCTCCCACTTGGCCTTTAAAGCAGATGTGACATATCACATAGTCCCATTCCTTCTAGGTGGCCCTCAAATACTTTGGTTACTAAAGATTTAGTAAAAGGATCAGCAAGGTTCTCTGCAGACGCTATCTTACTCACTATCACGTCTCCTCTTTGAATAATTTCTCTAAGTACATGATGTTTCCTCTCTATGTGTTTTCCCCTCTTGTGGCTTCTGGGTTCTCTAGAGTTAGCAACTGCTTCAGTGTTATCACAGCAGAGTGTCATAGGTTGTTGTGCTCCAGGTACTACCTCGAGATCCATAAGGATATTACGATGCCAGACAGCCCCTTTAGCTACTTCAGAAACAGCCACATATTCAGTCCCCATGGTTGAATCCACAACACAAGATTGCTTGATACTCTTCCATATAATGGCTCTACCACTAAGGGTAAAGACTGAGCCAGAGGTTGATCTTCTAGAGTCTTTATCAGATTGAAAATTCGAATCAGTATATCCAATAGGTGTTAGATCTTCTCCAGAATATACAAGCATATGATTTCTAGTTCTCCGAAGATACTTTAGAATATGCTTAACTACACCCCAATGTTCAGGTCCTAGATTAGATTGGTAACGACTTACAATCCCAACAGCATAATAAATATCTGGCCTTGTGCAAAGCATGGCATACATAACACTTTCCACTGCCGAGGCATAAGGAATATTTCTTATCTGTTCTTTCTCTTCTTCTGTCTTGGGAGAATTCTTATTAGACAGAGTAATTCCTTTAGGAAAGGGTGTTAAACCTTTCTTGGAATTCTGCATTACAAACCTAACCAGTATTTTGTCTATGTATGAAGCTTATGATAAAGCTATGTGTTTATTCTTTCTGTCTCGTAGAATCTATATTCCTAGAACATAGCATACTTCACCTAAGTCTTTCATATCAAACTGTTGTGCTAACCAGACTTTTACTGATGATAATGATCCAACATCATTCCCAATGATTAAAATATCATCAACGTACAGTACTAGAAAAATCACTTTATTATCCTGAATTCTTTTATAGACACAAGGTTCATCTACATTTCTTTCAAAACCATAAGACTTAATTCCTTCATCAAATCTTATTTTCCAAGATCTAGACGCTTGCTTAAGTCCATAAATAGATCTCTTAAGTTTACAAACTTTTCTTTCTTGGCCCTTTTCAAAAAATCCCTCTGGTTGTATCATATAGATACGTTTATCAAGATTGCCATTCAGGAATGCAGTCTTGACGTCCATTTGCCATATCTCATAATCAAGAGATGCAGCGATGGATAAGAGTATGCGAATAGACTTGATCATAGCAATAGGAAAGAAGGTTTCTTCATAGTCGATACCTTCTTTCTGTGTATAACCCTTTGTAACTAACCTTGCCTTGAAAGTCTCCACTTTCCTGTCTGTTCACCTCTTTCTCTTATAGACCCACTTGCACCCAATGGGTTTTATCCCTTCCGGTGGATCTACAAGTTCCCAGACTCTATTAGAGTACATGGACTCTATTTCGGATTCCATAGCCTTTTGCCAGAGATCTTTATCAACATCATCCATTGCCTCATTGTAGGTGTAAGGATCAGATTATTGGTCACAAGACTCTCCTATTCCCAAGTATCTTTCAGGTTCTCTCACAACTCCCCCACTATGACGAGGATCCGATGTTTGTTGAGTTTCAGGTGATTTATCTTTTCTAAGTACTTTCTCTATCTTATCTTCTATAAATAGGCTGATAACATCATCAGTTAATTCTTCAAGAACTAATTTACTTTTGGGCTTGAAATCTTTCATATAATTTTCTTCCAAGAAAGTAGCACTTGTACTCACAAACACTTTCTTTTTTTCAGTATTATAGAAATAATACCCTCTTATTCCTTTTGGGTATCCCACAAATAGACACAATTCAGATCCTGATTCCAACTTAGTCATTTTCCCTTTCAGTACGTATGGTGGACAACCCCAAATATGGATATGACGCAAACTAGGTTTATGTCCATTCCATAGTTCAAATGGTGTCTTAGGTACTGACTTAGAAGGAACTCTATTCAGCAGGTACATAGCAATTTCTAAGGCATAACCCCAAAGAGATGCGAGTAATTGTGAATAACTGAACATTGACCTAACCATATCCAAAAGTGTCATATTTCTTCTTTCAGCAACACCATTTAGTTGAGGCGTACTAGGTGCTGTGAGCTGGGATAGGATCCCATTGTCTGTGAGAAATTCAGAGAATTCTCCAGAGAGGTATTCACCACCTCGATCGGATTGAAGGGTCTTTATGTTCTTTCCTAACTGCTTTTTAGTTTTCACTTTGAGTTCTCTGAACTTTTCAAAAGAATCCGATTTGCGTTGCATTAGGTAAACATAACCAAATCTAGAATAATCATCCGCAAACGTAATGAAGTATTCAAAACCTCCTCGAGCTTCAATATTTATGGGCCCGCAGATATCAGTTTGTACTAACTCAAGACATTCTTGAACTCTAAGACCTTTTCCAATAAATGGTCTTCTAGTCATTTTACCTTCCAGACAGGATTCGCAAGTTGGTAATAGTTTGACTTCTAACGAACTTAGAGGTCCATTATTAACTAACCTTTGAATTCTGTTTAAGTTAATATGACTGAGTCTCAAATGCCAGAGATAAATTTCATCATTAGTACTCACTTTCACTTTCTTATGTTTAGGTTCTACATGTTCAGAATCATTTTCAAGATTGTACAATAAGATGCTTTTAAGTTGAATAAAGAAAAGATTGTTCTTATGAGTACTAGTACAAATAAGACTTTTATTCTTTCTAATAGAAACTTTATTATCAAAATAAACAGAATAACCTTGTCTCATCAAACAGGAAACAGAAATCAAATTTCGTTTAAACACCGGAATAATAACAATTCTTTATTTCTAAAAACCTAAAATCATCGAAATTCAAAATAACATCTCCCATTGCACGAGCTTCAACTATTGAGGCATCTCCCAATCGCAGCGTGAACTCTTCACTAGCAAACTTCCTAGTTTCCTTGAACCTCCTCAAAGTATTACAAACATGGTTAGTGGCTCCCGAATCTACGATCCAAGAATCAATAGAATCAACCACATGACAATCCTTAATGAACAACAAATCGTCATTACCTTGTTTATCCTTGCCGTTGTTCTTCTCCTTCTTAAGGGCTAGGTAAGTTTTGCATTTCCTCTTCCAGTGTCCATCCTCACCGCAGTGGAAATATTTTCCCTTTGGTTTGGCATCCTTCTTGGTCTTCTTTTTCTTGGGAGCCAGAGAAGCAGTTGTCTTTTTCTTCCTTTTACCTTTGCCTTTCGACTTAGGTTTGGAAGAACTAGCTTGAGCTACATTAGCCTCAGCTGACCATGATTTATTCTTCTTAAGAATATTCTCAGTAATTTTCAGATCTTTCATCAGGCCATTAAGAGTATAATCCTTCCGGCGAATCTCATGATCAATCTTAAATTGATTGAAAGTGTCTGACAATGTGTTCAAAACTATGTCAATTTAGGTGTCACAATCAATTTCAGCTCTAAGGATTTCCAATTCGTTAAGGTATGCGATGACTTTCATCATATGTTCCTGAACTGGTGTACCCTTCTTTTGACGAAGATTCATGAATGCACTTATAGCCTCATTTCTGGCTTGACGACCGAGACTGGCGAATATTTTTTCAACACTCAGCATCATGTCAGCAGTAGTATCCATCCCACGATATTATTGTTGCAATATATTACTCATTGAGCCAAGTATATAGCATTTAGCCATCTCATCAAATTGCTTCCACTTATCATATAAGTTTCTTTCATCGTTGGTGGATTCTTCAGTTAGCTGAGCAGGACATGGAGTGGTGAAAACCCACTTATGTTTATCAGCAATAAGCAATATGTCTAGGCTACGTTTCCAATCTACATAGTTTTCAACATCTAGCTTGTTTTGTGTGAGTAAAGTGGATAAAGGATTAAGTGCCATATCTACTGAAAAATAAATAAATATTCCATGTATAAAAAAACATCATATATCATGTTTCGAATAATTAACATAAAGTATTAAGCATACAATATGCAAGTGAAGTATCCCTAAGACTATCACTTATATTCATGGTAATTTAACCTACCATTGATTACAAGCCTCCTATGGGAAGTCACGCAATCAACAAGTCAAAATGAAACAATTTCAATTAGTAAATAGACAGATAACTCTTATCCCGTATTTCTAACTACCATTCTCTTTGGTCCTCTAATCGACTAATAAGAACTCCTACAGGAGGATATTAATGTTTCGAGTTGAGTGTTTAACTATTGTTTCAGTAACTAAGGTTTCTATATAAGACCGTCTCTTACGGGTGATCAGCCTCATATAGTCTACCTAATACCTTATCCTAAAAAGCTCATTTCTAGTATTACCCAGACGAAAACCCACCTACGGGAGCTCAGCAAGTTTCTGAGGCAAGGCTCATCCTAATACATAACGAACCAACAATGGAGACCATAGGTATCATATACATTCTCCTACTCAATATTTTACAATTAGGGATTTATTGCTTTTATCCAGTTATCTAACTAGTTTGTAACCTAAAATCAATTATGTAAGCATGTTCATATCTGCATAAGAGTAGCTCTAATTCTCTATATGACATGTTACTAAAAAATCATGTAATAATACTTAATTATTAGGCATGCATGCAACATTGTCCTAATAATACCAAAGTAGTAAGCAGGTAATTAATTAATTGTTAATGATTTATTAATTTCCGGTAATTTAAAATTATTTAACATTTAAATAATTTTAATTGATAGAATAATGTTAAATATTTAAATATAGAAGATAATATTTAACATTTAAATTAGAAAAGATTTTCATAAAATCTAAACAGTTTAAATAAAAGATTTAAATAATTAATCTCTTTAAAAATATCAAATTTAAATTTCAACTTCTGAAATCTTAATTTGAATTTAACTTCCTTAAATATCTCCCATTATCTTATCCAGTCTGATTTGAATTCAAAATTCAAATCAATATCTAATCTCATTAAATATCTACCAACCGTAAATTCAAATTTAAAAAATTTAAAAAAGATATTCTGATTTAAATTTAAATTTCAAATCTTCACAAAATTTGAAATTTAAAAGATAGAAGACTTTACAGATAAAATCTCGTACAATATCTCCAATTTGAATTAAAACAAATTTAAAATTCAAAATAGATAACTAACTATCACATAATCAGTTTTTCAAAATATCTATTCAAAATTTAAATTTCAAACTAAAAAATATTATCTCATAATATCTAATTTTAAAAATTTCTATTTTAAAATATATCAAATTATTCAAATAATAATAAAATATATGGATATCAAGCATATCCATCCCTATCCATAATTCAAATTAAAATATCCTATCAATTCTAATTTTAATCTATCAGTTTTCATAAAACTATGGATAAATTAAATTAATTTTTTTAAAAATGAAAATAATTAAAATTACGGCCGGAAATACGAAACGTGTCGGAACAAGTTGACGAACGGAACGGGAAGCCGATACATAAACGTCGGCTTCGAGACATTATGCGGCCACACTCGAGACAACTACCGGGTATCAACGGGCTCGCATAACGCTACGCGGCCTCGCTCGGGACAACTCCCGAGCGACAACGGGCTCGTGTAGCTTTCGCACGTCAAACGCACGAGACAGCACCCCGAGCTGCCAAGGCACGGGAGGCCACCCGCGCTGCATACGTTGCATGGCCACCCGCAGACCATGCGCGGATCGCATCCGCGCGGCCAGC
>JXTC01000715.1:81387-99864 GCA_002914845.1 Trema orientale
AAACTAGAGCATACTCATAATATGAACAAGACCAAACATAAATCAGACTTTTCCATAAATCAAAAACATCAATCAACAAAAGAATAGACCGGAGTAAAATATGCTAGATCAACAATAAAACCACGCTCTGATATCAATTATTGGTGTTTACTGGAATAAATTCAAGGGAAATATTTTCATAAAATCATTTTCAAGAACACCATAGTTTTTTAAAATCACGAAATGCAGCGGAATTGGTCGTTTAAAATTTTTCTATTTACAAAACTTTTTGGATCGTGATCTAACATAAATTAACTCTTTATCTAGATAAGAACAGTATCCGGATTCGCTCCACAATCTCTTCATCTTCCCGTCTATTCTCGAAAGCTGTTTGATTGATCCGGTGGGTGGTCACCTTCTTGATTCCCAACAAAGAGATCCACAGACAAACAAGAAGACAATCTTCTCGAACTGATTTCTCCGAGATGGCCGAAAAATACCAAGGATGATAAACCCTAGTGCTGGCCGATTTCTGCTCTCTCTTTTTCTCTACTATGCATGTGACACTCTCTTTTCAAAAGGGTGTTTCACGTGTAGTTGTTAATTGTCCAGTCAGAGAATTTTTCTCCTAACTATATAGAGAGATTAGTAAACTCTAATGGGCTTATTGGGCTTGTTGGACTCAACTGATCATCAAATAATTATTGGGCTTTAATTTGAGCTAGATAGGGGACCAGATGGATCCATAAAGCCCAAGCTCCAATGGACCATATACCTACTACCTTAATTAACTCTTAATTATGATTGGGCCTTGTCCATTAATATTGAGGCACACCACTATAGGCCCAATATTGAACTCTTGGACTAAATGTCATTTTTATTTTCTGTAAAGCTTATTAACAATTAATTAGCTTGATCCATTTAGTATATACTATACCTGTAGACATACCCCCTATATAATGTCGTACTAGTAGGATGAAATTACCGTAATATTTCTCTAGTGCATATTTACCTTTGAGTTACTATTTTTCATCTAATGGATAATAATTGACTACGGTATTTGTATCTGCTTATACCAACACAGTCAAATTCACATAGTAAATGCCGAGACCCCTGGTTTATATTATCCAAGTACTTGAAAAAACTCAAAGTGACATCATATGCATGGTGTCCATCATGAAAACGTTCTACACATTTCATATACCTTATCTTCCAAGATACCGGAGTTCGAACCATAAATCGGAACTAGTCCTTTAATGACTCAAAAAGACAAAAAATATGAAAGTAAGTTCGTTAATCACTAGGATTAAGGTCTTCTACAATAATGCTAGATTAGTGAAATTAGAAATTTGAATTACGGCACTTAACCTCAAATTGTAATTTACTAGGTCCTGTTCGATGCTGTTATAACTTTCTTATAACATACTAATGTCTCTATCCGAAGACTCACTTCGATAATTAAAGACTTCATTAATTAAATAGACAACTATACATTCTATGGCATAGTAAAGTATTCCATCTTCAATATGCAGAATGCGAACAATTTAATTTAAACATAATGAAATAAAGAATATAATGTCTCCCACATATGAACTCATCATACAAATAATTCTTTATTACTCATTATATGTCTCGGAATCTTTTAGATGTTTGCATAAGATAAACATACACATCACATGTATATCAATGGGATATAAATGAAATAAAATTCATAACATGAAATTTATTAACAACAAATAGATAACAAATAATCCGATAATAAATTGTTTATAAAGTCAAAATAATAAAATGCTTTACAGGACATTATAAGTTACATTATCATCATCCTATCCATTCCACTTGATGGTTGGCTAACCATGCTAAAAGAGGAAACTAGGATGCCCTTTTTTGCACCTAGTTTAAATAGATAATCCTTTTCTTTCGTTTGTACTTTCGTTGTGGAATGCCGCTTTTACCCTAAGCTTATAACTAACAGCATTGGTTGTTATAACAACAAGATCTTTGAGACGCAATCGACGGCAAGCTTCTCCGGCCGGCATCAATTGGCGAGCTCCCAACACCTTGTTGAGACCTAATCGGAAATGATCTCATCCCAAATATATCGCAAGATTCGAACTCCATTGTTGTCGATCTTCGGGACCTAATCAACGATAAGCACCTCGGACGTAAATTGGCAAGCTCCAAACAACGGCTTCATTCTTGGCGATACATTCCTTCAGCTTTGACCTCTTGACGATTTCTCTAAAGTCGTAGAAGTGATTTTGTATGGGCAACAAACTATAATGCCAGTGATTATATGTACTTGTTAGTGCGTTTATACCTATCAAATATTTTATATAGTTTCTTTTTCTTTTAAGTTTCCCTGTTTCTATGTCATTTACTAAACAAATTGAGTAAAAAGAACAAAAATGAGAAAGGTCCGGGCATTGTTGTCAGAGAAAAAATTGAATGATTGAAAATAAAATATTACTTTCGAGTAATTATATATATATATATATCCACTGATTGAAAATAAAATATTACTTTCGCGTAATTAAATATATATATATCCACTAATTTAATTGATCGACCTATTTTATTTAACAAGTATAATTCACTAATGTATAGTCCAATTGAATTAATTGGCCCATTTTAACATTGGAGAAAAATGGCATGTGAGTTCTTTTAAAAAAAAAAAAAATCAAACGGGTATATATTTACTTACTTCAAGAAAATAAATACAAAATGGCTTTTAAAGATAAAATAACGATATACTACTGTATATAATGGCATATCATTAGTTAATTAGCGATATACTGTTTTATAATAGAATAAATAATTTGCCATAGTATAATCATAAATATACCACCAATTTAATTTTTAAGTCATAGTAAGTAAGTAATATACCACTTTATAATAGTGGTAAGTAAATGATTTATTAAGGATATAATGGTAAATATGCCATTGTATATCATTGGTAAATGTTTTTGAGCTCATAGTAAATAAATGATAAATGAGTTTATAATAATAGTGAATAAAGATAAAATGGTAAATTTTAATCATTATAATTAGGAAAAAAAAATCTGTTTGTTCATAAAATCAAAAAGAGATATCTATTAAACTCTACCAACAAAAGTGTGGTATTTTTGTAAAAATGTCATGCTAAGAAACTCATGCCCAAAACTTTGATGATGGACCATATATAGATGTCATGTATGGATTTGAGCCAGGGGCACAGACCAGCTTAACCCCGAAACTACAGAAGCCCAGTTCGGCCCATCTCACTCAGAGTGCTCTCCACTCTCCTGTTCCTAATTACGGCAGTGTTATTATTATTTTGGGTCTATGGAACAAATAGTCCCTGAACTGCAAATTAGTCTTTATAGTTTGAATTGTGGCAATTAAGTTCTTGAAATTTAGTTCATAGTTTGTCTAAATATATGAACAAGACTAGGGCACGCCATTGAAGCCCGCGGGCTAAGCTGACCCATTTCGACACTGTTGCAGGACGGGCCTAGGTTGGCCCATGAGCTCAGCCCATATTTGCACTTCTAATTATAACGTGCTGTTAAATTTCTGACAAAAATACATATGAGGAGTATATTGTAACATCTCAAAGTGCATCTAAGAGAAAATATACTGAACAAAATGATTTAAAGAGGAAAAAAAAAGTAATATTTGTATTTTAGGATCCTTGATGCTACAAATCTATAAAGAAATTATTTGTGATTGTTCATTTTTATACTTAAAATTGTCAAATTACTTTTTAAATATATTTTTAGATGCTACCACGTGTTCTCCACGTTTATTTTTGTAAAAAATTTAGGAGCAGATTGCAATTTAGATAATTTAGAGACTAATTTGCTTCAAATTAGAAAGTCTAGAGATTTAATTGCTATAATTCAAACTTTAAGGAGCAAATTACCACATGTTGCATAATTTAGGAACCATTCGTGCCATTAATCCTATTATTTTATAAAAAAGTACACTTTTCAACGGAAATCGTTTTCGGTTATCGACAAGCATTCGTAACAGTGGAAAAATGTCATCCATATCAGGCGTTAACATTAACAGAGGCCGCGCAAAAACAACAGACATACGCATCTTCTCACATTCAAAGTCCGATATTTTTCCATGTAACTGCCACGTGTCTCAACCAGAACCAATCCACATAAATATCACTCCCAACGTTCTGTCTAAAAATCTTTAATCTTTCTTCTTCTTCTTCTTCTTCAGTAGTGGTGGCGAATTGGTTCACGCCGGTTTCACTTTCATGCCCCCAACGCCATGAGCGCCAGAGCCCTTCTCTACTCCTTTTCTCCCAAGCCCAACGCCCCACCCGATATTTCGGGCCCCAGAAAGAGTCTCGGGTCAGATTTCAGAAACCAGAACCCGATTCGGGTTCGGGTCTGGTTTGAACCATCCGGGAAGGAACGTGTCTGCGTTTTCAATGTCTGGGCGAGGCGTTCGGGCCGGAGGAGAGGCGGGAAAGTGTGGGCGGATGTTAAGTCCGAGCCTTATGAGGTTTCGGACTCGGTCCCGAAAAGCGTGAAGCTTAAGGAGGTTTTTACTGACGTCGTTTTGGGGGAGGAGGATGCAGAGAGCGCGGCTCCCTGGTGGGAAGAGTTCCCCAAAAGATGGGTCATCGTCGTTTTGTGCTTCTCGGCTTTTCTTCTATGTAATATGGACAGAGTAAGCTTAGCAAGCCTTTTATACTCCCATAACATGCTATACTCTTCCTTTTTTATTTTTCGGAATTAGTTATCTTTTGTTTGATCATTTTTGTGCTTCTAATAGCTGCCACTACCACATAATTTATACCCAAAAGTAGAAGTTTTTGGTTGCATTAATTACTCTGATTCACCCTTTGACCGTTATTTATTTATTTATTTATTTTTAATAGCTATTCTTAATGTGGGCACTAATGATTTTGAATTTTCCAAGTAGCAAAGTTAAATAGATTCCTTTTGGCAGGTAAATATGAGCATTGCCATCCTTCCCATGTCAGCAGAGTTCAATTGGAACCCTGCCACTGTTGGTTTGATACAGTCTTCCTTTTTCTGGGGTTATCTCCTCACTCAGGTAACTAATTACATAGAGTTCTATGTATTTTGTTTATTTAACACATTGCCCTGAACTTGTCATGTGTACATGAAATCATGGTGCCGCGGTCCAATGATTTTGAATTTGGCTTAAAACCATTGAATTGGTATTCTTTACTTCTGTCCGAAGGATTACACTTTCTTTGAGTGGATCATCTTAACTTGTAAAAAAAATGATAAAAGATAATTGAAGGGTCCTCCACTTTTTCTTTTGGCTTATATCTGTAGTGAAAACAGATTGCTGGTGGCATATGGGCAGACACAGTGGGTGGTAAGAAGGTCTTGGGATTCGGAGTAGTCTGGTGGTCTGTTGCTACAATTCTCACCCCCATTGCTGCTAAAGTTGGGCTGCCCTTCTTGCTTGTCGTTCGTGCATTCATGGGAATCGGTGAGGTAAACCAATTTCCTTCCCTCCTCCAATATGGAAGGAGGTTTATTTTGATTGGCATGTCATAAAAATATCATACCTTAACTAAATGATTCTGTTGACCAAGTCTTTTAGGTTGTGATATATGTTGAGCCCGTTGTATTGAATTTGGAGATTGCGATATTTCTTGTTCGGGAAAGAAAGATAGAAACAGTCTTTAAGAATTATATGTGCATGAACTCTGGCTTACTTTGTTTAATTCCCTTCAGGGTGTTGCTATGCCTGCAATGAATAATATTCTGTCAAAATGGGTTCCTGTAGCAGAGAGAAGTAGATCATTAGCTCTTGTGTACAGTGGCATGTACCTTGGATCGGTCACTGGTTTGGCCTTCTCACCTTTTTTAATACATCAGTTTGGGTGGCCATCAGTCTTTTACTCTTTTGGTTCTCTGGGGACAGTTTGGTTTGCTGTATGGCTAAATAAGGTGAGTTTTACTGCCATTGTTGAACTATTATGGCTAATTAGTACTGCATTCCTTTCACATCACAAAGTGAGAAGATTTTTGCAGACTAGATTCAATTATTTCTTTTAGTCCATAGGAATAGAAGTTCTGTGTTGACTCAACTTTGATTTGCTTATTGACTTTTATGTTCTTGGAATGTCTTTCTAGGCATACAGTTCTCCTCTTGATGATCCTCAACTGCGACCTGAAGAGAAGAAGCTAATTCTTACTAACAGTGTATCCAAGGAACCTGTTAAAGTGATTCCTTGGGGACAGATCTTGTCAAAGGCACCTGTATGGGCCCTGATAGTGTCTCATTTCTGTCACAATTGGGGAACATTTATTCTTCTTACATGGATGCCAACATACTATCATCAAGTAAGTTATTGCTTATTAGTACACTATGTAACAATTTTGTTATTGCTTATTAGTACACTATTTAAGAATTTTCAAATGCACCTTCATTTTAATTCTCCTTTTGATCCACAATTTTTGTCAAAGGAATTTGAGATCAAGAAAGGCATATCATGGATCATTTATTGAACGGACTTTTCCCTTTTCCTTCTTCTTCTTGTTTCTCTACTGCCATAGGTGCTGAAGTTCAATCTTACAGAATCTGGGCTTTTTTGTGTTTTGCCCTGGCTTACAATGGCAATCTCTGCCAATGTTGGAGGCTGGATTGCAGACACACTTGTCAGTAAAGGTTATTCAGTTACAACTGTTCGCAAGGTATTAGTTTATTTCATTTCTGAACTTTCATTTCTTCTGTTGTGATTTTTAAAGAGAACATCTTCCCATGATAGAATCATATGTTTTCTTCCTGCAGTTTTGTTTATTTTGGCAAGGACAGGGTTTTGTTGTTACAGTTTGACTCTTTACATCTGTTATCTGGCTTGAATTGACAAGCCGACTTACTAATACTTTGGCACCTGGATGGGTTTAGTATTTTTAATTTTGAGTTATCAAATCTCATGTTGATAAGAATATGAAAGTTTGCTCTGCTAACAGCAGTTTTCGTACAAATTGCTAATTTTAGTTATCGGCTTCCTGCAATCCTACTTATTCTATCTTCTAGTTTCTTTGGATTGCAGTGTTTTTCTTTCACTGATGTTTTCTTGTTTTAACTCGCTACCTGGCTGACAGACATTTCTATTTTGTCCTTTTTGCAGATCATGCAAACAATTGGGTTTCTTGGCCCTGCTTTCTTCCTGACTCAGTTGAGCCATATTAATTCTCCCGCAATGGCTGTTTTGTGTATGGCATGCAGTCAGGTCGGGTTTTTACTGCCTATCAAAAGAGAAAATGATATGAATTCTTCTTCTTACTTATCAAATTAATATAAATTTTAGTTTATCTGAAGCTTTTACATTTTTGTGTTCTTTCCATCAGACACCTAATTTGAAGTCAAACTTACAACTTTGAGAATAGAGCATTGGTTTGGAACTTCGGACCTACTATCTAAAGGTTGAGTTAACCAATTTTATTTTCTTTTGATCAAATAGGGAACTGATGCATTTTCACAATCTGGTCTCTATTCAAACCATCAAGATATTGCTCCACGATATTCTGTGAGTATTTGATCTCAGTTTCTATTTCAGTTTGTCTGCGCTAATTTCATCTATTGTGTTTACTTTGTGAGCTTAAACTTCCTTTCTCTGATCCTACAAAATCCCATCAATCTACTGCCACATGGATAGCATTAAAATTCCTTCTGATTTTGATGCTGCTAACTACACGTGTTATGTCATATGACATTTGGACGAAACTGATGGTTGTACATTTCATTTCTTACTGTAGGGAGTCTTGCTTGGTCTATCTAACACTGCTGGAGTTCTCGCTGGGGTCTTTGGTACAGCTGCCACTGGATACATTCTGCAACATGGTTAGCACTCTTTTCTTACCAGTAGAGGAATCTAAACAAAACCAACTGAAGATTTGAATGTTGTTTTGATTCCCATGTTGCTTGAAAACTTAAGTTAACTTGACGTATAACTATCTGGTCCTGATATTTTCTCTAACCTAACATAGAATAGTGCTGTTTGATTTATGCAAGTAAAACACAACTTAGAACTCAATGTAACCTCATCAGACAACTAAGTAAGCCACTTAATTGTCGGCAAATTAAGCATTTCAAGGTAGCCTGAAATTTGGGTTAGCCTGGAGTACATAAACTTTTATAAATATTTTATGAATATAAAACATATACAGTTCCACAATAAAGCGGGGCCTGCCTCGGTGGCTCTCAAAGAATGTGAATATATGGATGTGTTACAAACCTTGAATTTCTTCAATCTTCTGGTAAGGGCAATCTGTGGTGATTTTCTCCTTTCGTTAAGCCCGAATCCTTGCTCAATTTTTAGTAACTACCTTTATCTAAGTGGCCCATGAAGGTACATAGGTCATGGCTAAATGGGTACACCTAACATAACCATTAAATTAACCCAGTCTATGCACGATTTCCTTTCTTGTAAGCTTAGTATGGTCTTTTAGACAAGTCCTAATCTAACATTTATGCTCTCTCTCAACATTGATTGACATTATCAGGTTCTTGGGACGATGTTTTCAAGGTGTCAGTTGGACTCTACTTGGTTGGAACCGTTGTTTGGAACCTTTTCTCAACCGGTGAAAAGATCTTAGATTAATCTTCTGAAGCTTCAGTACTTAAAAAGTGGCTGTTTCATTCTGAGCTAAAAGTGAAAGATTTGAAGGAAAAGGAAGACGATGAAAAATTGAAAAACAAAATTCAGGTGCACAGGGAAAGAATATGATCTTATTGGGATTCACTGGCCTGAAAAACTGTTGAGCTCATTCTGATGATAAAGATCATGGAGGTTGAAACTACGAAAATAGTGGAAGTTCAATTACTTTTCCACTTTCCAAGTCATGAAGTTTGATGGATTGGTTGGACTTGCTCCTTGCACATTTCAACCAAGGAGAAAAATGTTAAACATATTGGTAAATAGTCCCAACAGCTTGTAAATGTCACACGTACCTTGATACTAACACATCAATTTTGTGATTATGCAATATTTTTCACAGAAATCTTTTATTTTTTGTAATGTTTTTTGTGCCTTAATTGCATTTAATGTGTCATTTACCAAATTAAAAGTTGCTGTACACAAATTAAGAGTACCAGACGCGTTCCTGATCATAATTGGGCCACGTTAAGGAAAAAATTACCGGTGAACAACTCCCTTCTGTTTCTCATCAGCATAGGATTAAGATAATTTTTTGGGGATCAGCTTCTGCAAACCCGACATGTACCTACATCAAATTTACATTTTAAGATAATTCCTTAAGTACATGATCATTATATGATAAATTTAATCTTATTATGTTATAATACACAGATTACTATAATGATAATTCGCATACGACAATACATGTAGGTCATTTTGCCGTTGATTTTGTTTTGGTGTAGGTACTAAAATATTTGCATGTCTTTTTGGGGTTATGTGGACTAAAACTAAGACTAGTCAAAGTAGGTTGACCACTATGGTGCTCTTCAAAGACCAATTTACTCACCAAACACTTCCTTTCTTTCGTTTTAATTATTACTTTATTTAAGGAAACTGTACGTACAGCTTGTTTGATTAGAGAGTAGTGACTATAGAGTAATAGAATAATTTGAAGATTTATTAATAAGCAACATTCCATAACAACTGATATGGACCTTTTTTGAACATTACAAAAGACATGAAAATGGTTCAAATTTAGATGAGCAACTGTACTCAAAATTCAACCCACTCAACGAACGAACAACAAAATCATTAAAAAAAAAAGAACGTATGTATGAAAGTAAGTAAATACAAATTAAATGACTTTTATACCCTTTAAAACCAGCAGCATCATCATAATGACCATAATACCCCATCTCTAGCGCTGTTTAATTCCTTCGAATTACGAAAATACCCCTCCCCTCCACACCCTACGCCACCACCTCTCCTTCTCCAAGCTGACGTGGATGCAAATAGACTCTGAGTCCATTCTTCATGAAGAGCGTGAGCGACATCTTCTGCTCCACCCGGTGACCGGGAACCAGTGAAAGCCGGTAACGCAAGAGCACGGCCGAGGCCACCGACTTCATCTGGAGGTAAGCCAAGTCCTTGCCCAAGCACGTCCTCGGTCCAGCATTAAACGCCACGAACTTGTAACCATCCTTTGGCTGTTCGAACCGGTCTCCTTTCTCCGAGAGCCACCTCTCCGGTTTGAACTCCATGCAGTCCTCGCCCCAGACCGTCTTCATCCTCCCAACCGAATAGATCGAGTACGTAACGGTCGAACCGGACGGAACGAACGTCCCGTCCGGTAAAACGTCGTCGTACACCACGTACTTGAAATCTTCGGGAACCGAAGGGTACAGGCGAAGAGTCTCGGCCAAAGCCGCCTTCAGATAAATCAGCTTATCGGCTTCGTCGAACTCCAGCGGCTCCTCGAGCCATTTCTCGATGGTACCGCCACGTGTCTCGCTCAGGACCGTCGATATCTCGGCGACAATCCTCTCCTCGACGTCGGGGTGGTTCATGACGAGCCAGAAGAACCAGCTGAGGGCCACGGATGAAGTGTCGCGCCCAGCTAGGACGAAATTCAGGGCGATCCGTTGGAGAACGGCGGTTGGGAAGAGGTTACCGTCCACGTCACGCTTCTTCATGAACCTGGAGAGTAAGTCGTCCGAGGGGGACTCCTTCCGGGCCGCAACTGCGTCGTTCATGTAATTCTCAACTATCTCGAGGCTCTCCTTTAGCCGCTTCTCCGTTCCGATTCTCAGCATCTTCTGAAGCCGCCACAGAAAGCCCGGATAGAGAAGCCTCTGGAGCGTGGCTTCCGTAGCCGAGTCGAAAGCCAACGCGAACTGATTTTCCTGTAAATTTGGCGAAAGAGTTTGCGGGTCCCTACCGAACGTAAGACCGCAGATGTTGTCGAACGTTAGGCGTAGCAACAAGTCTTGTAAGTCGACGGAGGCTTTTTCTCTTGAGGCCTTTTCTAAGATGAACCACAGCCGGGTCTTGATGGTCCGGTTCACCCAACGGGCCATTGCTTGCCTAAGAGTCCGCGTTGTGAACTCCAACGCCGCCGTCTTGCGCTGTATAAGCCAGGTTTCGCCGTCGCTGTTGAATATCCCTTGCCCTAGAAGATCGTGAAAGGCTGCTTGCCAGTTGGGGCCTTTAGGGTAGTTGTCGAACCGGGTTCGGAGGATGTGTTCAATGTTTTTTGGGTGGCACGTGACGGTGTAGAAGCCTTGTTTCCAGGCGAAGAAAGGGAGAGCTATGGTGCAGGTCTGGTACGTGCCTGAACCGCCGGTTGAGCGGAGGTTGGCCGATATCCAGTCGTGGATTCGGTTCCGGTTCATGAAGAGAAACGGGAGGCTTCCCACAATCGGCCAGACCTTCGGACCGGTGAGCTTCCGGGCGAGGAGGTTGAACCAGAAGAGATAGGCGGAAACGACAGCTGAGAGGGTTAGGAGAAGGGGAAGGGTTTCCATATTTGATTTTAGAGAAGAGTTGATAATTAGTACTAGTGTGTGAAAATTAATACGGTTTTTGTGTTTTGTGTAGAGGTGTATAGGGCGTATGGAGTAGTACTAGCATTATTATGGACAAAAGGAGAATGGCGTAGATGGGTATATATATTGATATAAGGGGAAAGGTTTAGGAGGAGTTGTTGGGAATTTTGGGCCATTGGAGTGTCTGTTTGGTTGAGAGCAACGGTGTCAAGGGTACATACACGAAAAGCATGCAAGGAAAAAAAAAAATAAAAGTCATCAGATGCCGCAAGTGTAACGTGAAAGTCTGTGGGTATGCATGTATATTTGTTTTGTTTTGTTTTCATTTTTGTCTTTTATTTATTTATTTTGGAAATTAAGCGTTGGTTCAGTTACTAGTATGAAAGACATATATACCATATGGATGTCATAGCTCGATATGGAGCAATATGAGGCAAAGTCTTTTTTGCAATATCATCATACTGTAACTTAACTTTGACCTGTCTCAAATTTTGCTATCATCTTATTCGTATCAATCAAATAACAAATCATACTCCAATAGTTATTTTCTTTCAACAATTTACTGCAAAATGTGATGTTATTTGATTCAGGGGCATTAGTAGTGTCCAACACCATAATAGTGTATCAGTCTGTTACTGGTAATTTTTAATTAATAAATTAGGTCTTATATATTAGCTCCATCTTATAATTATTGTTACTGACACATCATATGGTATTAGACACTATATGATGCCCCTATAGCATTACTCTAAAGGTGTGTTTGGTAGCAGGATTGAGATTGGACTATTCCATCAGATTGGATTGTAATGGATTGAATTTGACTAAATTTTATACTATTCCATCTATAGTGCGGTATTGGATGGAATTAAGATTATTATTATTATGTGGGATCAACTTTCATTGTTTAGTTTAAATTAATAAAAATCTTAAAAAATGTAAAAAAACATTCCTAAATATGAGACTCATTAACTTTGAAATTTGAAAATAAATATGGATTCCACCATTATTGAGTGTAGAATTAATAATTTCATATTTTTAAATAAGATTAATTATCTAACTCTCATAAAATTATTTTAGAGTGTAGAATTAATAATTTCATATTTTTAAATAAGATTAATTATCTAACTCTCATAAAATTATTTTAGAGTTGTGAATTATTTATTCGTCTCAAGTGGATATCAAACGTGAATTTAGGATAAATAATCCGAATCATAGTTGCAGTCCATGTACTAAACAAGGCATAATAGATGAGTATGATATGAAGGATAAATGAAAATAAAATTATTTAAAATTGTTGGTCATTTACGTGACACGTCTATGCCTCTCCGTAATGTCGCACCAATATGTGTGCGACGTGTCATTGTCTAATTTTAATTGAGACGAGCAACTAACAGACTTTCAAACACTACCTTTTAACGCCTTTCAACTTTTAGACGAGGGTTTAAAATAAATAAATAAATAAATCCTTCACTGCAGATCAACCGAGTGACTGACCGGTTTGTCAACCCCAGCGTACTTGGTCCAGGGATTTCGATGCATGTGGATTTCTTTGCACCATTGCACACGAACAAACGTGCAAGCGCCTTGGAATTCTTGTTTCAGTTAGTGAACCAGCTTGCCGTGAGTTCATGGTCGAGCTAGTATCTATATACTTAGTATATGTACCAAAACATGTATTCAATAAGAATATTGAGGTTTAAGGTTCAAATCCTCATTATCATTGTTCAGATAATTAAAAAAGTTCAAATCCTCACGATTGTTCAAAATATAATAAACTAGAAATTAAAGAGAGAATGATAATTTCACTAGGCCTACTAAATTATTCATTATTAGGCAAACGGCTTGCTAGTCAATTAATACATATATATGGTAAAAATTTCACAAACAGTACTTATTGGTCGATAGAAGGATCATAACATCTATTTCCCCTAATAGTTACTATCAACGAGAAATGTGAATCACGGTTTTGCAAGCCGCACTATATGATAATATGCATACATATATATATGGGTCATAATCCACCAAGTATTTTTTTACTAATTTATAGGTTTTTTTTTTTTTTGTGCTATTAGATCATTATATAACGATTATCATGATTGATAGTTGTTGAAAATAATAATAATAATAATAGTAATAATAATAATAATAAATATATATTATTTAATATTTTTCTCTCTATTTTTATCATGAAAAGACGTGCATAATGAATTTTTATTGGGCAAAATAATACGTCAATACCTATAGACAAGTAAAAAAAAAAAAAATATTATAGAGTACCAATGGTACCCAACACCACACAATATGTCAGTTTATCACTGGCTAATCATAATTATAATTTAGGTAGGACCCATGCATGAGACTTAGCTTGTTAATTAGAATCATTTAGTGACAAAAAGACACATACATTATTGTGGTGTTGGACACTACTGATTTCCTATAATATTGCTAAAAAAAAAAAATACCTACATATAAAGGAAGCTAAAGCTAGACAAAATAATAAAAAATAGGCCACAAGACTTGATTGAAACTTAACTTGAATGCATGATATGTCGATGATGTTGTGAATCAAGGGCTAAAAATTACAGCCTACTTTTCAATTAATTTTCCCTTTTAATAGAGTCGTACATAGATCAATAAAGCTTTGGCTCTATGAGAAGTCAAATTAATCACATGTTAGTCAATTCTGATATGTCTAATTGTCTATATGTATTGAGTTCAACAAATTAACGTAAGTAACTTGTATAAGTTTGACATCATCTATAATTATAATAACCAAGTATATATAACAAGAGCAACTTCAAGCAAATCAACCCTTCTAATTAAATTGGTCTATTTACCACATGCATACACATTTGCAGCAATCTTATGACTTGCTTTCTTTTGACTACGTCTTAAACCATCTTTTAGCAAACTCCATTTTGTTTGTAGTCCTTTAACGTAATGGTCATTTTTGTAAAAAAAAAATAAATAAATGAAATCGAAAAAGTTTAACCAAATTATACTTTCCTACCAAGTTAACGAAAGAAAATTAATATATATCTGCATGTGATATAGGTTTTTACTACAACTAAAGGAGATAGTTTCACCTACCCATAAAGTTCATGAAAATAGTTTTTCTTTTCTTTTCTCTTTTAATTTTTTTTTTAAGGAGCGGAAGCCAAGCTCTTAATTTGGTTTTCTTGTCATTTTTGGCGACCCATTTGGAGTTGTTAGAGATGGTTCACCTGAAATGAGAAATATTAGCTTGTTTCGTTCTAGAAATTATAAAAATATTTAGCGTTTCAATGACAAATAAAATGACTAGCTCAGACTCGAGAGAGGAAATTAAGCTGAAATATTGACTCTATGAGTGAAAGTAGTTTTGAGACATTAATTTAAAACTTTGGGAGGACGAAACGAAGACATTTATAACAGCCTCAACCTATTCCCTTTCTTAAGGTAAGGGACAACAACCCTTTAAACTTTTTTCCTTTTTTTTTTTTTTTCCTTTCATATTGAATATTCGCTCAATTAACTCATATGCCAAATTACAATATCGTATAATTCAAGGAAGAAAAATAGTGTCAACATGGTATGGTATACTCTTGAGTCAAATAATCCCGCCGACACGTAGATGCCGACGTGCCCAATTGTAAGCTGGACTTATTTATGCGGTAGTTTTCTTTTTTGAGTTTAACATTTTATTTAAAAGCAAATAATGTAATAACTAAATCTTAAATCTCAATGATTAGTTAATATACGTATGTAATAGAACATTAGAAAATGTTAAATAGGACGACAAATTATTTCAGAAAAAATAACTCGAGTATTTTGTAGCGTTTAAGCTGAGTTGAGATGAAAAAGGAAATACATTAAATATTTGCAAATAATATGACCTTATATCAGCTATACTATTTTCTTTTTCTAAATAGTTTATTTTATCGGGTAGCATTACTCAACAACATGATTTAAGATGAACCTTCCATTAAAGGATGACGTTATAAATCTTGTTAAAGTTTCTAGCTATAAAATCTGAATTTTTAAAAAGGTATATGAGTAATTTTAGAGTGAGTGGCAGGTTGGTAACAATTTTCAGATTATTTTATACAAAATATCTTGTATATTTTATTAAAGACCTACCGTTTCTAAAAATTATTTAAAAAGGTCTAAATTCTTCTTCTTTTCACAAGAGAGTGCTTGAGACGATAAAAAAGGGTTAGATCTGTCGTGACTAGCCACCGAGCCAACGCTACCCCAACCGCCAGACGCGCTAGCCCGCGTCCATCGCCTCCAGGCGATGAACCCAATGCCGCCAGTGACGCTATAAACCGAGCCCTGACGCCGGAAAAATCTTCCTCCAAAAATTCCACCTCCCAAGTTGTTTTCTGGCCATAGGAACTCTGTTGGACGTCATTTCGAGACACACCGGCACCATTGGACTCGTCTCGTCGTCGCTATCATTTCCTGACTAGTCTCAGCCATTAATTCGCTGCCAGTAAGATTTTCACTGTTTGGCCATTTTACCAAAGTTTGTAAGAAGTGATATTTTTATTATTTTTTTGTTAGGTAATTATTTTACCCGAGGCATTTTTTGAGGTGAAATTAAGAGGTTAAAAATCATGAATAATTACAGTTGGCAGAAGTTAAAATAATATCCAAAAATATGTTAATTTTCGAATTGAAAAATGTAGAATTTTTCTAATTCAGAATGGAAAGTGATAACTTTGCAAAGCTACATAGTGTTGGACTAAAGTCTGTTACCATTTAGTTTGGGACTTGGGCTGAGATTAGAAAATTGTTACTTTCGAAAATATTATTGCAAAAATGATATTTTTTTTTACAAATAAGTAGTGAAGTTGATATATTTTTAAATATTTTCAAAAGTGATATTTTCCTAAATAATTCTATGATAATGATATTTTTTGAAAAATTTTAGAAAAGTGATTTTTTGTAAATAATTAGCAAAGATGATATTTTTCTAAATATTTTAGAAAAAGTAGACATTTTTCAAATTAATTCTAAAAAGAGATATTTTTATAATTCTCGGATTTAAAGCCCGTTTAAGGCTCAGGAACTCGAAATTGAATTCTGATTTCAAATTTGGATTTAATGAGATCAAGAATCAAGTTTTGATATATAATATCGCTATGTTTTGAAATGACACAAATTTCGTGGCTCGTAAATAGTACCATTTTGCGTGTCATAGACCGGTCTCACACCAGGACCTATTTTTAATAAATTATATGTCTAACCTAGCATTTTTTTGGTGCTCTGAATTCAGTGGTGAAATTCATTTCTCAATCCGAGGCTCCGTTGCAAAAGTTACTTTTTTAAGTGAGCTTACCGGGATCCCAAAACAACAGTTTGAGCACCAAGTGACCAACGAGAGTTTTCTTCGAGCGTCGTTAGCTTGATATAACTACCAAATTGAGATTGGGTTACCTGATTTTATATCTATTTTAATTTATAATTGCATTAAAACTCATTTATGAAAAATCGTGATTTTACAGTGATTTGATAAATTGTTGAAACATATTGGATTATAATGGGATTAGACTGTTTAGATTTTTATACTTATTATTACATTGTGATTATGGGTAAAATAGCAGTGTACTGCCTATATTACAGTAAATCCCAAGATAATGCTAAGTCCGATTTTAAAGCATGATTTAATTCATGGATGCATGGTTGTTATGAATTATCACATGTTGTATATACCATAGAATCACACACTTAAGTTCCATTATTATATCATAGTACATTAGATCACTGGTGAGTTGCTGTAGCGCTAGGCAAAAGGCCTAAGTCTCTACACAGATTTTTGGCTGACACACCTACGGGTAGTGTCAGTATGATGTGTACCTCTACTACAGAGGTATTATAGGGCCGTGATGAGAAGATGAGAGCTTACTCATATACTTGGTTGATTTATGATATGTACAATTATATGGATTTAGATTTAGTTTTGAATATGAGATTGTTCAGGATATCAATATTTTATAAACTTGGTTTATAAATAGATTTTAGAAAAGGTGTTAACCATTGCATCTATTCAAAAAGATAATTGATTTATTACTAAGCATGTAAATACTCACCCCCACTATTCTCCCACTTTCAGGTGTTTGTCTAATTGAGGTAGTAATCCCGGTGATCAGACAAGCTGTGTAGCTTGTACTTGCGTTCTACTCTTAATCCCTGGTGGGTGTTCATACTTTGTTGTCTTTCTTTCTTTGTTCAATTATTTAGCCAAGATTAGTAAATCTACTAAGTGGATGTATGAGGATGACTTTGTAGTTAATTTGAGAACTTGAAACTATGGCCTGTTTGGTTCGTGATTTGAAAATAGTTGATTTGAATAAGGTGTATTTAAATTGAGAATCTGAAAATTAGAAAGGAGAACTTGTTTCTGAAAATGCGTTTGGTGGTTGTATTTTCTTATTATTTCTGAGTTTAAAAAATGTAAAACTGTGTTTGATAATGTATTTCAAATAAAACAACAATAAAGATAAATGCTCAAAGGCTCACCATTTCTTTTCTTTCTTTCTCTTCTTAAAAAAAATGAAAAAAAAATCCACCGAGAACACTGAATTATATTAATCAGAAGACAAGAGTATATCTCTTTTTACAATATTAGAAACCCAATCAGGGACAGTTTCAAACCAAATTTTACAACATCTTAAATGGCCTTTCTTGGCTAAACACCTTTAACAAGGTTCATAGTTCACTACATTCAAATAGTCAGTTTCAAAGAGATGGGAAATAATCCATCATCTTGAGCAATATCAATCCTGCATCTAACAACCAAATGGTTCTGAATTATGAAGCCTAAACCAATCAACAGTAGCATCTGCAAATAATTTCAAGAAGCCCATAGCAGGCTTTAACTTTGTGTACGAAATAATTAACATGCAATATATAAGTTTACTGACGAACAAACTTTATAATACCCTTTAATAGAAATATAAAGTTACGAAAAGTTTGTATCAAACAGAATTCAATAGTAGTTTGGAATCACTGGTTACCGCCGAGGCCTGTGTAAATCACAGTGTCCTTAAAACTGATTCG
>JXTC01000716.1:3635-22159 GCA_002914845.1 Trema orientale
AGGGCCGAATGGTAGTCGAATGTTGTTGATAACTTTTATATGGTATACAATTATCAAAAAAAAAAAAAAAAAAAACTTCTGTATGGTATACAGTCTTTGGCAATTGACACCACTATTTCGCTTTATCGGTGATCGACTTTTTACTTTTGTCATCACGTTCTTTTAGTTGGAGTGCTTGTTTATCTTCCAACCCAAAAATATATTCCAAGACGACCTTGACTTCATTGTTTTTTAATAATAATTAATGGGGGTGACGCTGACCACATAAAGCGACTTGACTTGGAGACTAACAATAGTGATATTATTAGCGAAAGAAACGACTAGTCTACTAGACTAGTACCAATATTATTAGCGAAAGATACTACCGGCAGGACCACTATTAAGGTTGCTCTTTCTTACTTCTAATACTTATTTGAGGCACTGAATTATTTTAATTTAAAGTTAAGCTTATATTTTTAGCTATTTAATGGAATATATAACAGAATGGAACTTTTTTCCCCTACTTAAGAATTACGATCACATTATTGAACAATTTTATGAATTAAAAAAAAAAGAAAAAAAAATTCACTATTCCTCAGTAATCTCAAAACCTTACAACTTGTGACTAAAAAAAAAAAAAATCTTACAACTTGACCTATTTTATTCTGGAATTTTTCAATTTATTATACAATCCTCTTAACTCTAAGAAACTGACCTGAAATCAAACTGATAACAAATGACAATAGTTATATCTATACTAAATCAATTCATCTGGATGCTCTGATCCATCATCAGTACCATTAATTCACCGTCAAGATCTTCTTCAATTCATCGTCCTTTAGGATCATTAATCTCGGAGAACACGGTCCCAGACATGCCTTTCATGGATTCGTTCGTAGTAGAACCCTGCTCACTGCTACTGATCACTTTAGCCGTCGTGTCTTCCCAGCTACAAGTAAATGTCCCAATCACTAGTATTATTATTTATGAAAGTGACCTCATCCTTACCTTTTAATTTCATTATTGCCCCACCAACCCTGTCATTGTCCTCCGCGTTCTGCTGTAGCTGCATTGCGAACTCCAGGCCCCACACGACGTCGTTCGTAGACGGCCGTTCCTTCCCGTTATCAAGCATACAGTTCACTGCAATCTCACCGTACTTCTTCAAGCACTCTAGCGCAATCCTACCCGTCAAACGTTGATCTATAATCTTATGGAGCGTTCCATTATGGTAACAACTCTGGGCCCACTCGGCCAAGCTCACTTGTCTCTTTTCTGCGTTCTTTACTATTGTTGGCCTACCACAAAGAACCTCGCACAAAACGACACCGAACGAGTACACATCAGACTTTTCCATAAGCTGTTGACGCCTGTAGTATTCCGGGTCCAACTACCCAATGCTACCCTTGACCACTGTGCTGACGTGGGCCTTGGACATGCTAGTGGGGCCCGCTTTTGACAAGCCAAAAAACCTTCCAAGACGACGACCTTGACATCATTTCTCTTTTTAGTCTTTCTTTTTTTTATTTATGATGTGATAGAAGACGACTTGACTTGGAGACTACCAACAGTGTGATGATTGCCGAAAGTAACGACTAGTCTAACAGACTACAACCAATAGTTTTTAGGAAGATAGTCCTACACGGGGCAGGACCACTAGTAAAGTAGTGATTCAATTTACGGGTCATTTGCAGAGACAATTTCTAATCTTTAGCGTCTTTAACATTTAAGTCCCTAACTTTTAAATCTTGGCATTTAAATCCTCAACCTTTCAAAAAAGTTGCATCCATTGGTCCCTGACCCAAATCCGTTTACATTTCTGATTAAACGAACACGTGCTAAGCCACATGACCCTTCATTTAGGGGTAATTTATGGAAAAAGTAAAGTAAATCCTTCCGAGATTTTATCTCATACTATTTCATTATTTTCCAGTTCAAAATATTTCCATATTCTTTTTTTTCCTCACAGATTTACCAAAATTCAAGGAAACATTTAAGCTTGATTGCTATCCTTGAAGTGTAGTAAAAAAAACTATATATAAGAATCATGTCGTCTTCAGCTTAGAAAATGCTTAATCGTTTATAAGTTTAAAAAAAATTGAAAATTAAATATTAATATAAGAACCTTAGTCTATGAATATGGTTGTCTTTTGCCTGTTATTTTTCCTCTTCGTTTTCTCTGTCTTCTGGGTATATATTTCTTTTTTCCAGTAATATATACAGTATTCGTTTATAATTTTGTGTTATGAACTTTAACTAAACAATTAAGGAAAATGGGTTGCTAATTACTTTTATTAGGACCAATTATCCCTTACAAGGCATGTGGGAATAGTGCCCTGGGAATCGATTCTTGGAGAAATCTTCACGTGTTCTTGTTAAAAATGGAGCCAAAATGAGATAAGCAAGATGAATAAAATATCTATACAAAAATAGCTTACGAGAAGTGTTATTTTTATTCTCTCTTTCTAAAGCCTATCTCTCCTTTTACCTTAACTAAAATCTTGGTTTCTTGTCATTTAGCGGGGGGAGGGGGAAAAAAAAAAAGAAAAAAACTAAACTCTTGGGCTTTCCCCTGTTTTTGACAATAAAAACAGAATAAGTTATTTAGAACATGTTCTCATCTAAAGCCAAAAAGTAACTTTGCTATGGTAAACAATGGCAAAAATTACCGAGACAATATCAACAGCTTCACCATTAACAAGCTTGTCTTGGTTGCAATTGAACCACTTGATTCCAGATCTGATCTTCTCCAATGTGTGCAAACATGAGTCTTCCCTTTTGTGTTTTGCTCCAAAGGTCCATGGAAGGTCTTTTAAGCCCAATTTCTCAATGTTCCCGTGAATCAACCATGACAAAGTTGGAGCTACGCCATCAATAGAACAACATGCTCAATGTGGATTTCTTAAAAATTTCTCTAGCGAGTTTCCTCAAGGAATCTAATTTGACCGCTATGGTTTTACAAAACAAGAATCCCAAAAAATAGAGGACGGGAAATATTTAAAAAGAAGAGGAAAAAAAGTCAAATATGAAAACTCTTTGACTGGAAAAACGAATAGTTTAACTTTGAACCAGACAATAATAAAATAGTTTGAGATAAAAATCTCAGATAAATTTTATTAATTTTTTTTCTTCCATAAAATATTCCTAAAAGAAAGGTCATGTGGCTAGCACGTGCTCATTTAAGAAGAAATGTAAACAAAATGAGTAATGATTGAGAGACCAAAATTTTACACCAAAAACTTACACTATATGATGTAGCATCCATTTCAACTACTATCTTATATAAAGTGGAACCACACCATTTAAGATTTAATGGTTAGATTGGATGCCACATCATGTGGTATAAATTTTTGGTGTCCCTAGCATTACTCAAACAAAATTGGGTCAGGGACTAACGGTTGCAACTCTTTTAGAAGGTTGGGGATTTAAATGCCAAGATTTAAAGGTTAGGGACCTAAATACTAAAAGTGCTAATGGTTAGGGATTTTTACTGCAAATTATCCCAATTTTATTTTCTTTTCAAAATATTTATTTGAGGCACCAAATTATTTTAGTGAAAAGGTGAGCTTAATTATAAGAAATCATTTTCACGCTATATATGTCGATGTATTATGTGCAAATTTTTGCAACCTAAGCATGCATGGGGCGAAAATTAAAGAGCTATAACTTTTTTCCTTTCTTACTAATTATATTCACATTATTGAACAAGGGAAGTTGTAAAACCTGGACTTTGCACGTTCATAATTGGAATTTTATTTTAGTCATAATTTTATCTATAATTATAATTACTAAAAAGGACATTATAATAGTTAAATGAACTCATTATTGTTATGTCGTAAAAATTATCAAGCAGTACCTCAAAAAGAAAAAAAAAAGAATAACAAATAAAGAAATACAAAAACTGGCAAATTTTTTAAATCTGAGAAGGAAGTTACTATTTTCATTCTTCGAAATCATCCACAAAATTTACCAATGGAGCAACAGCCGGTAAAATGCACAGTTGTTCATTCTTATACACATCATAAATTAGTATGTTTTGATATCAATACAAATAATGAAACTATTTATTGATTTCGCATATCACAATCCAAAAAAGGAGACAAAATGATACCCAAATAATCGGTCCTCCTCACCCAAGTAAATCACTGTCACTTTTTGGTGTGTGATAATCATAATTTGAGTTTTAACAAGTGAACTTCAGAATCCATGATATGCAGCTTACTTTGCTTTTTAGTTTTATTCTTAAATTTTATTTCCTCGACTATTTATTCTTTTTTTGTTTCGTTTGAATTATTGTTATTGTATATTTAAGTTTATATATATAGACTGAAGTATATTAAATAATAACCAATTTGCCTTAAGAATACTAGTATTTGACTGAGCATGATATTATATATTTATATTTTTGAGGTAAGACAATATCACATATTTGTATAGGAAGATGGAAGAAAACACAAACTAATATGGCGGTGATGGATTACATAGTATGTAAGTTACAACTTATATTTGACGGAGCATGATATCATACATTTATATTCTTGAGGTAAGATGGTGAGTTAAAACTTATATTTGACGGAGCATGATCATATCATACATTTATATTCTTGATGTAAGACAATATCACATATTTGTATAGGAGGAAGGAAGAAAACACAAACTAATATGGCAGTTATGGATTACATATTATGGTGAGTTACAACTTATGGATTACATATTATGGTGAGTTACAACTTATACCAATACATTGAGGGGAGAGATGAGGTACTTGAGGCTATGTTTGGTAAGAGGAAAAAGGGAGAGGAAAGAAAATGTGGGAGAAAAAAGTGGAAGGAAAGTGGAAAAATATGTTGTTTGATAGAAAAGAAAAAGGATGAGAAAGGAAAAAAAGGGAAGATAAGGAGATAAAAAAATGGTTAGTGAGTCCCACAAAAATTTTTCTCTCCAAATTGGAGAGAAAATGGGAAGAAAAGAGAAATTAGTTAATGAATAAGTTTAAAATACTAAATTATCCTTATATACCAATTTTAAAAATCATTATATTTAGGGTAAAATAGTCATTAAAAATAAATTAGTTTTCTTTCCTCTCTACATACCAAACAACCATAAAGAAAAAATATTTTCTCTTCCATCCTATATATTTTCTTTCCATCATATTTTTTTCCTTCCCTCTTATTTTCTTTTCTCTCTACCAAACATAGCCTAAAAGTAAAAAAGAGTGGATGTACTAAAAGAAAAGTGTATTTTTGGAATGTGAAAATAGGTAAATTTTAATAAAATCTGTAAAAAGAAAAGAATATGCAAAGTTAAAAGAATTGATGAATTTAGAACTTCTCATTGAATAATTCCCCGCTTTTTTTTTTTTTTTTTGAGGTAACGTGTATATTCTCTGCGAATCTATGAAAATACAATATACTGTTCCACCGTATAGTCTCAAAATTTTGCAACTTGATCTATTTTATTCCGGAGTTTCAAAATATTGTACACTAGTACTCAAACAAACTGATCTAAAACAGAAGACCACCAGTTATTTAAGATCAAACTAATAAAAATGACATTAGCTGCACATCAATTCGTATGGATGCATGTGGTGATCGATGATCACCAAACGACCAATGTATCATTCACCTTCCCTTAGGATCAATAATCTCAGAGAACACAGTCCCGGACACGCCTTTCATGGATTCGTTCGTGGTAGAACCCTGCTCACTGCTGCTGACCATTTTAGTCATTCCACTAAATTTTATCTCAGCCGTGTCTTCCCAGCTACAAGTGAATGGCCCATCACTATTGTTATTATTTATGAGAGCGACCTCATCCTCACCTTTTAATTTCATTATTTCCCCACCGACCCTGTCGTTGTCCTCCGCGTTCTGCTGTAGCTGCATTGCAAACTCAAGGCCCCAAACGACGTCGTTCATGGACGGCCGTTCCGTCCCGTTATCCAGCATACAGTTCATTGCAATCTCACCGTACTTCTTTAGGCACTCTGGCGCGATCCTACCCGTCAGTTGTGGGTCTATGATCTGATGAAGCGTTCCGTTGTGATAGCAACTCCGTGCCCACTCGGCCAAGCTCACTTGTCTCCTCTCTGCGTTCCTCACTATTGGTGGCCTACCACACAGAACCTCGCACAAGACGACGCCGAATGAGTACACGTCAGACTTTTCCGTAAGCTGTTGGCGCCTGTAGTATTCCGGGTCCAAATACCCAATGCTACCCTTGACCACTGTGCTGACGTGGGCTTTGGACGTGCTAGTGGGACCCATTTTTGACAAGCCAAAGTCCGAAACCTTGGCCACCCATTTCTCATCCAGTAAAATATTTGTCGTTTTCACGTCACGGTGGATGATTGTATACTTTGAACCCGTATGGAGGTAGTGCAGCCCACGCGCCGCTCCAATACAAATCTCGAGCCGTTGTTTCCAAGCGAGAGGTGGGTTTGCGGTGTTGTAGAGATGGCTGCGGAGGGTCCCGTGCGCCATGTAATCGTAGACGAGGATCATCTCTCGGTCGTCGTTGCAGTAGCCGATGAGAGAGACGAGGTGGCGGTGGCGGAGATGGGAGAGCATCTCGATCTCGGTCCTGAACTCGCGAACCCCTTGTGATGACTCAGCCTTTAGTCGTTTGATGGCAACCGGGGTGGTCCCACTGTCGATGTAACCTTTGTACACGTTGCCAAATCCTCCAACCCCAATAATGAAAATATCTTCGAAGTGGTTGGTGGCGGCTTTGATCTCAGCCAATGAAAAGTAACGACACAAATCGGACGGCAATGATGACGAGCCTCGGGTCTTGCTCGACTTGGTAGTGGTAAAAGAAATAGGGCCCCACCACGTAGTTCCGTCGCTAGAGGCCGCCCCTTTGACTTTTCTTCCTCTCCGGAGAAGCAAGAACCCGATGACGGATAGTATAACTACGGCGCCGGAAACGACACCAGCAACGATGCCAATAGTAGCCGTTCGATTATTCTTTTCCTTCTTCTCTAGGCCAGATGGTGATGGTGTTGGCGCGGTTGCTGGTTTCGGGTCAGGGTTCGGACCCGCGAGATTGCCGAGGGAATCGTTCAGTTTGAAGATCTCGATGCCGTTCAAGATTGCATCCGTGTACGTACTGATTGCACCGTCTCCTATTGCTTGCAGAGCGACGGAGAGGTTTTGTTTCTTTCTACCATCGTTAATATACATTGGAACTGCGTAGTCCCTAACATAGGGAATGTATTGTCCCCCGGCCCAACCGAACACGTCAGCTCTCTCGTCAGCGATTTGATTCGCTATGAAAATCTGAAAAACCCGAGCACCGGTTTCATTCATCTCGGGCTGAATCTCGCAAAAGTGTAACCTCACGAAGTAATAAAACCCGTAATCCACTTGGAATTCCCACGTGAGCCTGTAGCTCAAGATTTTAGTTTTATCATCATCATTCCCCATGGACCGGGCGGTTCTATAGACATTGTCTGGTGCCGTGTAGTTTGGAAGACCCTGGAAGCTGAGCTTGTTGCCTGTTACAGGTAGACGACTGAACCCCGGAATCGTCAGGTATTCATCTTCCCTATCCCAACTCCGAAACATGCCAGTATCAGACGCTTCCGGAATAGAGTTCCCACCAATATTTACACGATATAGCTTCTCCAGAGCGGTCTCCTCTATTAGCTGGTAAGGCTCCTTCTGTCCCAGAAGCCTGAGCGGATTGCCGGTTTCGGGTTCCAAGTAATAGAGATCGGTGGGCATCGATACGACTTCGATTCCATTGATGAAAGCATACGCGTCTGGAATTGAAGAGCTAGGAGTGAACCTTATATTGAGAGTCGAATTAACGACTACGGCGCAGAACTCTTTCACGATGTTTTCTTGGCCAAGAGCTGCCGCCGTAAGATAAGCGCTAAAGTTGCTTAGGAGGCTATATTGGCCGGCTTCGACGGAGAAGAAGGCCTTGGACTGCTCGAGGTTGTCGTAGGTAGCTGCGTAGAAGTGCAAACGGATGAACTTTGGGCCGGGGATTACCGGTATAGAGTAGGTGAACTCGGAGCGCGAGAGGCGGGCGTTCCCGTAAGGCACAGAATCGCCTTGCGTGAAGGGTGGTCGCGCTACTGAGGGGATTGATGCGTTATTTTTGCCTTTTAAGGGAAAAAATTTTGAGTTGATGTCACCATTCCAGCTCCGATTGTGGACTATGTTGTCGCCTGTAGAGCCGCAGTCCAGGGCTATGTTGTCCTCAGGCGAGTAAAGAACCGGTTGCCCATCGGTGATTCCGATGAGTACGTAGACGGTGAGAAAGAGGTAGAATGATGTACCGTGAAGGTGAATCATAGTAGCATGAGATTGAGAAATAGCCTAGAATTTAGAAGAGAAAGAAAGAAAACTACTGTTTCGTATTAGTATCTCCTAATTATACACTTTTCTTTTGATGTGGTTACATGTTCTAAGATCCAAGTCCTCAAAGTCAGACACTTAACAAAAAATAGTTTAAAAATAGTTTTTTCATCTCAGTTTAGCTCGAATGTAATGCTCATTCAATTAAATTCAATTAGTCCTTGGTTCATTTTTGTATTTGCCAAGATGTTTCAATTGAGTCAACGTTGATTATTAGGGTCTTCTCCGTCTATGAAAACGGATAATAGGAAAGTTTTTCTTTTAACAAACTTAAATATATCATATATATCGGCGTATTTGTTTTATTGGAAATCAGGAAATGGAGCACTGAAATTTTTTAATGTTGCAACTCGCAACTTGTGGCCCATTCCAACGTAGACATTATAATTTCATTTGAAAGTGAAAACATCTGCATATACATCTTCCACTACTACCGGTCTCATTTATTTGAGCAACGCTATGGATATTTTGGGCGTTCAGCTTTACAAGATACTAATACTGTTCAACATCGCTATAACCAATAGCGTATTTTAATTAATAAATTAAGTTATCCATTTAAATTATAATTATAATTAATAAACTGAAGTGCTCTAATAGCATTATTCTTGTCTTTTTGGAGTCAAAGAACTTTCAATTATTGTCACCACTGAGTTTTCATAAGGAGCTTTCAAGAAATAGTCATCACTCTGCAGTACCTCTTACAAAATGCAAATAGTTTGTAGAATCACGGAGATGATATTTTAGATCATTACCGGCCGCATGACTTTATCAATTTTGTTGTTTTAGTAAATAAAATTACAAAAAAATATTTCGGAAAAAATAATCCAAACTTTCAAATTTATAATTTCTTTTAAAGTTCTCCCTAATCAACACAAATGATGAAAAATTAGCTGATAAAATATGAAAAATGCAAAATTTCTCTTTAATCATACAACTGAACTCTCTTTGAGAGTTAATGGTGGTAGATGTTATCGTTTTATTGATTAAATGGAATTTCCTAATTGTAGCTAATAACTTATTAAAATAAAAAATATCCTTTCCAAAAAAAATAAAAAAGCAAAATTTTTGTCCATAAACACTAAAAAAAAAACTTGATCAAACAAATATAAATCTAAAAATCTAACAAAGGAAGATGGAATATTACCAATTTAATTAAGTGGCCAAGCATAGTATAAATGATCAGTCTTGGTTTGTTACAATGTTTTAGATTTATATTTATTTCTTTGAGTTTGCCAATATTAAATGGAACTGGGAAGATAACATATCGTACTTTTTATAAATAATTTTAACATGTTGTGTTGGTAACTTGGTAAGATGAAATTTTGAAGGAAAAAAAAAATCAAATTCAAAATTGTAGACTGTAAATTTCTAAAATAAAACGTGTTTTGTTATATAAAAAAAAGTGTAAAATTCAAGGTTTCTTTTGTAATTTTTGCTTTATAAAAGAAAGAACATATCCACTCGGAATCCGCCATTGCTTACTGTCTTGTCTCTGCCAACCTGTATCCATTACCATGAAGACGTTGACTCGTCTGTCCCGTCTCAGCGGTAAAATATTTCAGCCACTAAAAATTATGGTATGGTCAGCCGTAAGTTAAAAAAACACAAAAGAGAGGCAATTATTCAGCAATTAAAAGAAACCAGTTTAATTTATTTTAGGACAAATTGCATTTTTAACTCTAAATTATTTTTTATACAGAGTTTTACTCTTTAAATTATTTTTCTTTGCAAGAATTCCCCCCAAATAATCAATTGTATAAAAATTTTCCTTTTGTTACCTTTTGTCTATAACTAAGATGAAATTATAACATGTCAACCCAAGACAAGGATAGTTTAAACCTCTATCATCATATATCCTTAGATTAAGCCCCAAATGTTTCCATTTTTTTCTCTCACACTGTAGTTTTCTTCTCTAAAAAACTAGCCCTCAGCTTTTATTAAAGCTAAAAACTAGCCCATTCTGTTACTTTCTGTCTGCACGAATGTCTTTTATTGTAAAAAATTTATTACAAAACTCTCTTCAATATCCTAAATAGAAAGGCACATCATCATTCTGTTATGAAAGATAACAGAAAAAGCGTTTTTTCTATGATCTAATAGTTTGGGAATATTTTTGTAAAAAAATATAATTTAGGAGACAAAACTCTATATAAACAATAGTTCGAGGAGCAAAGATACAATTTGTCCATTATTTTATTAGCATTTTACTAATTAGTGGGCAACATTCAAACAAGAGAATAACCGAAAGACAAAAAGGAACAAAAAGAAACAGAAAAACCAAGAAAAGCACATTACTACTGTGATGTTCACCGAGCATCTAGATATAGGGAGAGTTACTGAATATACCAGATTTTCTGAAATTAATTAAATTAAATATAATTCAGCCAATTCAATAATAATCAGGTATTTTACAGTTCAAAGACAATTTAATAAAAATAGATGACTCAGAGAAATTCTCTGTTAGCCGAATTAAGATTTTGAAATACTGTAATTACTAGATATCTTTTCTCCTCCAATATCACTAGTTTTTCATTTATTTATTTGAACAAGTGTGTCTTCATAGGTATAACTGAGCATAATGTAGTTCCTACTAATAACGCACGTGTAAAAACATTTGACTATATCAGCAGCATAAAAGACAGGGACCTCCCATAAATATTCATTTTTAGTAGACTATTTTGTGTGATTCTACGCATATAATCTAAATATAGAGAGAGTTTTCAGCAAAAGAGAGAGAGAGAGAGAGAGTCGTTTTCTGAAATTAATAGAGTAAACGCAAGTGAGAGTAATTAGTGTCTGAGTGAAGTATCAAAGAGCATCAATAATGCTCAACCCAATACGTGGCTGACCGTGATTGATCGAAAAAAAGCTAACATATGGATCAAAAGTGACTGGTCTTGAATCGCCACACCACATATACGTATAATAACTAGTCATAAGTACGGAAAAAAATTAAGCGAGCAATAAATTAAGCATAGTCAGAGAGTTGGGGATCGATCGAGCAAGAGAAATTAATCAGAAACCATAATGGGAGCCATCCTAATGAGGGGTCTCTTTAAAAAGCTCTTGTTGATGATGACGATCATGGTCATTCTACTGAGCAATACAAGTAATTTTTACAGCTATGCTAGTGGTACAGTGTCACCGAGTGTAAACAGCACCGCCATTGCCTATCAAGACCTGGAGATGGAGTTCCTGATGGACTCAGAAACTAGCCGAAGGGTCCTAGCGCCTATTAGATTTCAGACTACACGATCCTCAAACCAGAATAATGCTGCGTTTTGTGGGCGAGGCCGATATCGTTCCTGCACTGGTAATCCCAGCAAAGGACCCGTTAAAGATAGTTGTGCCACCTTCAAACGCAATTGCCCCATCAACAGATAATCTGCTATATTGAGCTTTTTCTATAATGATGTGGTTGTGGTTAATTCCAGGGTTTTTTTTTTTTTTTCCCCCCTCCTTTGGGCCCTTTTTTGTCTTATGTTTAAACCTTGTTTTTGGCTTTATTAATTGGGTTCATGTGTATATTCTGGTCTTGTGGACTTTTTATATTGAAAATAAATTATTTGGGCAGCGGCCACCTTCCCCAAATCGATGATCATGTTTGGTGTTCTGTGAAATATGGAGGAAAATTCCTTCTTGGTTTAAAAATCCTTGTCCCAACTTGTTCGAGTATAATTGTTTCCAAATTCCTTGGTATAATGTACCAGTAAAAGGAACGCATAAATTGTGTAATTTCAATAAAATTGATTTGCTTAATTAATATTATATTTATATTAGTACTTTTCAATTGATTAATAATGCTCATAATTTGGACATCGTCGTGCCCAACACCAAGCACATTATTAGTAGTCTGAGTTATACCACACCAAATACAGTCAATTCATTATGATTAATTAATCTAGTATTTGTTTTTGTTAATTACAGAAACAGGTACAACAAAATACAGTTCTAAGTGGGTCGTAATTGTCATTCATTAGATAAATTAGACAGATTTCGAGGAAAAATACCAGAGAGCTATTACTTATAATTTAATATTAATTTCTTCTCCATACCCACTAGTGCCAATAAAAACATCTCTCACATGGTGAAGTGAGGGAAGCAATAACAACTACTCAGGGTTGAGAGAGAATCAATTTAGAAACCATGGAAGCCACCATAGTGAGCAAACTGTCTGGAAAAATCTTGGCGATGGTGGTGATCATGATGGCGATTCTAATTGACACAAGCACAAACGGTGTTACTGGTACAACTTCACCGCCAAATATCAACGGCACCAGCACCATCGCCTACCAAGACGTGGATCTGGAGTTCGTGATGGACTCGGAAATTAGCCGAAGGTTCCTACAGACTTCTATAAATTTCCAGACAGCGAGAACCTCAGATCCTAATAAAGCTGCGCTTTGCGGGCGTGGACGATATAGAAGCTGCACTGGTTCTGCCAGCCCAGGACCCATTAAAGACACTTGCAGCACCTACAAACGCAATTGCCCCATCAACAGATAATCATTACGGGCGCTTTTGTTTTTGTGACTTTTTTTTTTTCTTTTTAATCTTTATCTTTGTTTCTGCTTTTCTATTGTTGTTTGATCAATTATGCCCTCCGTGTGTAAGCGAGTCTTGCTGATGAAAAAAAAAATTTAATAAAAAAGGATTTGGTTTTGGTGCTCTGTCAGATTAACGAGACGAGACAACTAGTTATGTGTGCTGCCAAAAGAATTGATGTTGGTTATTGGCTTAATATATAATGGAGGAGAATTGAGTTATTTCCTTCTTGATCTAGAACTGAAATACCTTGTTTTATTGCTTTGTATATTTGTATCCAAATGCCTTGATAATAAGTTACATGTTCCCTCTTTTCTTCTTCTTCTTCTTCTGTATTTTCCAATCTAAACCTATCGTCACTAACCGAGGGGATCGATGGTAAGGGGATCGATGGTAAAATAAAGCCGCATAAAGCCGTTCATTCATAACTATTGATCACATCTTTCCAGCGTTGCTTGGCACATAATGTCTCCATCTCCCTTGATTGATTCAACATGTCATTATTTTCTGGGTTTTTGACATGTTTGCCCCCTGAATTTATCATGGTTTGGCAATCTGGCCCTGAAAAATATTTCTTGACAATTAAGTCCCTGAATTTACAAAACAATGGCAATTGACTCCAATTTGTTAACAGCCATCAAATTACTAACAGACTTGGTCACGTGAGAGTCGTATGGAGCATTTTAAGATTATTTTTGGTAATTTACTGTACCTAAGAACTTAGAGTGAAAATGAAATGAGATTGAGTTTTTTTAATTCAAGTTTAAATTTATTTGAAAACTAAATAAGATTATATTTTTATTTTCAAAAAATAAAAATAAAAAATAAGATTAGATTTTAATTAATTTTAACTTTGCTCAAAATTAATTAACGTTATCTAAAAATACTTCTCTTGGATATGGACGAATTCCAAAATTAACAAAGACATGCTTTAAAAGAAAAAAAAAAAGAAAAAAAAAACAAAGAAAATAAACTAGAGACATACATTGTACGCTGTAATGGGGAAAGAGTCCAAGGCACAATCTGGTAAAGCTTGAATCTTATCAATCCAAGAGTTGAAGGTCTTCTCGGAGTTCCTAAACCCCAAGGACCCATGTTATTTAACTCTTATTCATACTATCCAACAATGGCTCCATTTCCAAAATGAAATCTGTAAACCACCAAACTCTCACTTCTTTTATTTTCGTCGCCTGCAATCTCCTTTACAGTCTCATCCCAAATGGGCCTTTTCTCCTTCATCAGCTCCATCAGCCCCGTCTTCTCAAACCCATAATCGTTGATCCCAACTTACTCCGCTAGGGCCTTCCACAAATGCTTCCACCTGAACACATCCCTTTTGTTGCAATTAAATACTTCATTTTCTTCTTACAAACTATATCTACTGCTCTACTATCAGATCCACGTGACACCACCGTGTAACACTCCCACCCCACCTTTGTCCTGGGAAACCGCAACGGCAAGCCCTCGTGCTTGCACACGGGGGCGTACTTGCTTAGTCCTTGTGATGTTTTTTTTTTTTTTTTTCCAACCAGTTTTTTTATAGATATATTTTTTCAATTAGTTTTAAGACATCAATTAAGGTGTTGATAACCTTAAAATAATTGTGAGAAAAGTTATATTAATTTAAATATAATCTTATCTAGTCTTGCAATTAATTTAAAATTGAATTAAAAAAATCTAATCTCATTCTATTTTCCCTCTAAGCCCTTAGGTACAAAGTACAATAAATTACTAACAATGACCTTAAAAAATACTCCATGTGACTCTCACGTAACTGTTAGAAATTTGATGGCTGTTAACAAATTAGGGTCAATTGCTATTGTTTAGTGAATTTAGGGACTTAATTGCTAATAAATTTTTTTTAGGGGCCAGATTGTCAAACCACGATAAATTTAGGGGGCAAATATGCCAAAAACTCTTTTTTTTTTTTTTCCCCTGAAAGTCTTCATTCATATCAACAAACCATCTCTTCATAAGGGGAAAAAAAAGAAAAAAAAAAAAGAAAAAAACGAAGCATTCCATATTAGTTTAGAGTATTCTTTTGAAGCTTTTAGTTAAACTTTTTCTTTTTAATTGTCTACATGTCAAGGCATAGTCGATAGTGATTAAAAAAACAACTAGCTTAAAAAAAAAAAAAAGCATTTCATAGTCGATAGTGCAAACAACTGTTTGGGAAAGGGCCAAATTAATGCCAGCTGGGTGGGTCCACGGATTAATTACAACTCCTCCTATCCTAGTTCAGTGGCTAAATCAGTATGAATCAACCATTCACAGCCAAAAATAATAATAATAATAAAAAAAATAAATAAATCAGTATCAACCATGGCTCACCAATCATTAACATTTTATCGTGATCAGTTCCAACTCTGTCATGTGCCAAAATTCCAACCCTCATCTTTTACTTGTACACCGAGTTGAATAGTCTCTCTCTAGAGGACAATTTCGCCACCCAACAAATGTGGGTTGGGAAATAAGGAAGGCTATGTTTGGTAGAGAGGAAAGAAAGTAGGAGGGAAGGAAAAATTAGGAGGAAAAAAAAATATGTAGGATGGAAAAGAAAGTATCTTTCCTCAATTGTTGTTTGGTATGTAAGAAGGAAAGAAAATTAGTATATTTTAAAATGATTATTTTGCCCTTTTTATTAAAATTTTAAAAGTAGTATACAAAGTTAATTTGGTAAATTTACTTTAAAGCATTTGTAAAAAAACTTTTCCTCTCCCTTTTCTCTCCATTTTTGGGAGGAAAATATTGGAGTGGGTCCCACCATATTTTTCTCTCCCCTTTTCTCTTCCATTTTCTCTTCCCTTCCCTTTTCCCTCTTACCAAACAACCCAAAATTTTTTTTCCCTCCACTTTTCCCTCAAAACTTTTCCTTCCTCTCCCTTTTCCTTCCTACTAAACATAGTCGAAAAGTCCTTTTCAAAAGGAGAAATTTACAAATGAGAAATTTATGGTTAGTACCCGTTTTTAAAATTTATTTTTATAAATACTCGTTTTAAATTTTTTATTTAAAAATACTCAATTTTATGGTCAATACTTTATATGCAAAATATGAGTGATCCATATTTATAATGTAATTTTTTATTTATGAGATACACATTTTCATGTGTAAAATATAAACGGTATGTATTTACAATATTAATGTCTACCACGGTTTATATTTTTCATNAAATTTAATCTATGGCATATATTTCAAAATGTGTCTCAATTTTTAATGTAATTTTTATTCATGAAATATATACAGTGGTCTACATTCATGTGTAAAACAATGGTGGTCTACATTTCTCCAAAAATGGGTATAAAAATGAGTATTGATGAAAATATAGTTTTAAAAACGGATATTTATGAACTTTTCCCTTTCAAAAGCCTATATAGGTATATAGGGCTGGTCTACAATGCCCCAGTACTCAGATTATAAGGCATCAGTGTTTATACCTTGTATCAATTTATACACTAACATTAATTTAGAGCATTTAATTTACCAAGATAATTTAATAAACTTATTCTGGAATCAATTTTGATATAGTTTATATTCAATTTTTTAAATAGCATCTTACAAAACTAACTGCTCTAAATTGGTGTCATGATATAAATTTGTAATAGATTTCAAATCTAAAAATCAATATTGGTAATAACTAAACATAAAATACAATTTACCACAAGCCTTCGGATGGTATGGCCAAGACTTTTCTTAGAAGAACAAGAGGTGTGGAGTTCAAACCCCACCCTCACAGCCTCACCCAGCTTCCCTTATTAACATTAAATAAAAATTAATGTGCTAACATTTTACAGCTTTCCGACATATACCAAAAAAAGAAAAAGCACAAAAATTATATTAACCCTAAAAAATAATACAACCGCCGACTGTTAAACATCTAAATAAAAATATCACATAAATTAAAAAACAAATTTTGAAAAAAATGGAAAATATTTTTCAAAATAAATGAGTGCTGAAAAATGTGATACTCTACTTTTTGCTGGAGACACTGATGCACAAGCTTACACTTGTACACTATTAATAAGTACACTATTAATTGACATTATATTAGAGGTAGTAATTCGTGTCATTGGGTCATGTTCGTGTCGTGTTAATGTCTATATATAACATCATATACCTCAACTTGAACTCGACCCGTTTAATAATATTATCAGAAATTCTAACACGAACCCGACCCGTTTATAAATGGGTTGATCCGACACAACCCGTATAACCCATTTATTCAAATGAGTCATATTCAGGTTAAGTCAACCCGACACGACCCGTTAACCAATTTAATTCAAATTTGCTAAAATATTTTTTTAACACATTTAACATAAATTCATACATATTTTATGACCTTAAGACACTAATATTTACCAAAAATAAATTGAAACCACATAAAATCTAAATATATATGCATAATAAAGTCTTAAAAATACACTAATATTTTCAAATAGGTATTACACAGGTCATAAATGGGTTGACTCGGCCTATTTATTAAACGAGTAATTGTGGGTCAGTTTCGAGTTGATGGGTCGATCCGAACCCGACCCATTTAATAAACAGGTTTGCAGGTTCAACTCGATTTTGACCCGAACTCGTTTAAGACAAACCCAAACTCACTAAATTCGTGCGAGTTTCGAGTTGTGTTGTCCTATCGTATCACAAATTGCCAACTCTACGTTATATATACTTATATATAAGGACGATAACAAAATAAAGCTATTGATAATATGGAAAGATAGATAAGTTACATCGACAAATAGATAATATATTGGTACCGTGTGCCTCACTTCAACTTGGAAGGCTTGGGAAAGTCATTCCCCTTATCATTAAACCCGACCATGTGAGTGTCTAATATCAAGTTACATATAGTCCAAAGCTGTGTGGTCTTAGTCCAAATCAACTTTTTTGGTGGTCCATTTTTTAGTTATATTTTATAGGTGACTTATACGGCATAAAGTATTCTATATATTCCAACTTCCTTGTCCATTCGTAAACCTGCTGCTAGATTCTCGAGTTGATTTTCTCATTGAAGTAGACAAAGTATAAAACCTTCAAGCAAATAAATTATATATACATATATATGTTGCTAATCTAGTAGGTATTTTTCTTTTTTTTACCTATGTGTAGGTATTTTTTTTTTTAGTCTTTAGATCATCATCTAATAGTGATCCAACGGCTATAATGAGGTGCATAAAAAAACGTGCATTATTAATGCTATTTCTCTCTCCTACTTTTTATTAAAAAAAATATATGCATAATAAATTTTCATTGGCTAAAATGATATCTATGTATAGATAAAAACAAAATACCTACTCGATTAGTGCCCATATATATATAATATTTGTGATAAACATACTTTTATATATACAGGGAGGGAGAGACTAAAATATCAATAAATATAATAAAACATTACCAATAGGTATAATCATTGCTACTTTGTTTCCTATTCTTGAATTTCATTTTTTTTTTTGTAAGAATCGTCTCTCTCTTTTTAGATTGAATACTAATGCTAACTACTTTATGTTAACCTTTTCTTTTTAATAATAGTTTTGTTAACTTTCTTTTTCTGCTTTTTCTTTTAATTTTTCATTTGAAAAGTTTTGTTTTCTACAATTAATGTAATGGAAACAGGTCAAGCACTTATA
>JXTC01000716.1:30141-43427 GCA_002914845.1 Trema orientale
ATAAGCAAAAAGAAAAATAAATTATAAATAACCTTGTGCAAACTATCTAGATGGTAGGTCACTAGGCCACTTAGTTATATAGATTCCTCAAGTCTATTTAAAATTAAAATAGACTCGTGTCTTTTTTTTTTTTGGAAAAAAATCTCTTTCTTTTCATTTTTGTTTTTTTGTTGACATAGCGAATAAAAGGTTTAAAATCCCTCAGTCGAGTTCAATTGGATCCAATTGAGGTCAGTAGATTTTTAGTAAAAATACTTAATGACAAGTCAAGATCAACCGGGACTAATCGAGTCCGATGGAAAAATTTTGCTAAAATACAACTTTGAGGTTAGAAAATTGCGATTTGAAGCTTCAAATCGACAATAAGGTGCTTAGATTTCGATTAAACATTCTAAAGCTTAAAAAGCCAACTTATAAACAATACTTTAACTCACCCAAATATCAAAATCTTTACTTTGTGAAATTTTTTTGAGATTTTTTGAAATGTTTTTAGCAAAGGCATTCTAGAAATTTGAAAATTTTATTAAAGCAAAGTCTACTAAACCTAAAAATGAACTTTGAAAGTCTATAGTTAAAAAAAAAACTTGACTATAAGTCTAAATAATTAAATATCCCATGATTAATACTCAAAACATGATTTATTATAGTCACATTCTTAAGATAGTTAGCTAGGATACGTAATATCTTTCACTATAAACATATATAGCAAGACTTCTAGTGACAATTTTCAGTCAAAAACCAGAAAAAGCCTTATTTGAGACCTAGATTTTTGGAGGGAACAAAAAATAAATTCAAGAGATTTTAGTTTCTCTTGTTTGGATTTTAAAAAAAAAAATCGTAAAAAAAAATTTTCAAAGAAAGTGAGAATTAGATTTAACGTCATTTTTTAGTATACATTTAACGTCATAATACCCCGCCTAACTCCAGTGCGGGCGGGGCATTATGCCCCATGTACTACTGGGCGAACCTTCCTAATCTCTATTTTATTTATTTATTTTTTTATACCTTTCATGATAGAAAAAACCTATTTAACCTGAGACCGTTATATTATGGGCCAGTTTGATAAACTGTAGATTTTAAGAAAAACACTTTTAGCTGTGTTGAAGAAAAAATTCACTGTAGCCTAAAGTAGCATAGTATTTGGTAAACTGTAATTTTAAAGTGCTGTGACTTGAAAAAGCTGTATTAAAGTGTTTGATAAATTGTATGACTGAATTGTTACGCAAATATAAAATGACTAAAATAAACATAATTATAAAATTATGCATACTTATAGAAAGAGATTATTAATATTTTTTACAATTATGCATATTTGTACATACTAAAGATAATAATACTTTTTTTTAAAAAAAAATTGATATGAAAATAAATTTAATTAAATTAGTTACTCAATTAAATTAATTTTATTTTGTTTTAATTTACTTTATTTTCATCTAAATTTAAAATTTCAATAAAGAATCAATTCAGTTACTTCAAAATAATTAATATGAAGAATATTTTAGTCAACTATGATTCAAATATATTAATAGTTTTTTTTTATAAAAAATTGATATGAAAATAAATTCAATTAAATATGTGGCATTTTTACTTTTAAGTTAGAGTATTTTAGTCATTATGATTTATTCATTAAAAGATAGTGTAGATTCCTAAAGCTGCCTTAGCCCAACTTAGCTTTTGGCTGTAATTTTATTAAAAATTATTGAATAATCTGATTTTTAGATTTTTACCGAACACTTTTTGACTCACAAATTGTTCGAAAACTACTTTTAGCTTATTAAGAAGCTAAACTAAGCTGACCTTATGTGTGATATAGCTTAAGACATTTTTGGGTCCTAAAATATCGTTTTTGCATCTTTCTTAGTTGGAAGTGCTCTAATTCATGACAGACACTGAATTCTAAACAAAATCAGCTCGTGATAAATATCAAAGCTCTTAATGAAACAGCATAGTAGTCTTATGACCGTTTTAGATTCCACATGTTAACAAGATGCACCAAAGTTATTATGCAGCTGCACTCACGTGATTATTCCCATCTATGGAGTGAGGTACCTTTTGTGTGTTTCGCTTGATATTCTATTGCTTGCAATGTTCTGTTACTATTTCTATTGACCTCTTACGTTATCGTGTCGTATTCGAATCGACATAATTATGACACAACATGATAATATTTTAATTTGAAAATGACACGATTAATAAATGTGTAAGATGATATGACATATATAATTCATTTAATAATTATATCGTATACCTCTTTATGACTTATTTGATATAATTAGTTAGTATTGACATGATTATTTAATTTTAGTACAATTACATGCTAACTAATTCAACTAAACACATGCAAAAATATTTACAAGTGATTAAAATTACACTTAAAATATTAAAATATTCTTAAATATGTCATATTTGTGGTATGTATATAGTGTTGACACGAAAATAATTTATTTAATTAAACCTATTATGTGAGTTATTGTTGGATTAAACGGGCTGATCGTGTTTAAAAAACAATCTAAAATTGATACAAAACTTTAATATACACCTAAATTCCTTTAATTCATATCATTTTTGGGTTGTATCTCCGTATTGTGTAAAAGATTACAGGCTTTACACGGTCAGATTGAATAGTAGTCGAACGGGAAAGTAATAATTAAATTCTGGGAAGTAGGCATCGCCCTTTTTATTTCAGTTATAGATATAAAGTACAGACAACAGAAATGATAATTTTTTGAAATATAATATTAGTTTATTTTTCTTTGCCATTGTACAGTGGACATACGGCAAAGAATTGTTACACGAAATAGAAACGACCTAAATACCCAGGGATCCATTTTTTATTTACTATTGCTTCACTCATCTTCCCTTTGCATTATTATTGATCTCGGAGAACACAGCACCAGACATTCCTTTGATGGACTCGTTTGTAGTAGAACCCTTGTCGCTACTACTGAATTTAGTCACACCACTGCTTTTTGACTCCGACGTATCTTCCCAACTGCTTGTGAACGTACCATCGCTGTTATCATTCATGAAAGGGATTGCATCTTCATCCTTTGGTGTGATGGTTGCTCCACCAGCCCTGTCGTTGTCCTCTGCGCTCTGCTGTAGCTGCATTGCAAATTCAAGGCCCCAAACGATGTCGTTCATTGACGGCCTTTCCGTCCCATTGTCTAGCATACAGCTCACGAAGATCTCGCCATACTTCTTCAGACACTCCGGAGCAATCTTACCCGTCAGATGTGGATCGATGATCTGATCTAATGTCCCATCGCGATAACAACCCGGAGCCCACTCTGCAAGGCTTACTTTCCCCTTCCCCGCGGTCCGTAGTATTGGTGGTCTCGCACACAAAACCTCGCATAAAACGACGCCGAATGAGTACACGTCAGACTTTTCTGTCAGCTGCTGACGTTTGTAATATTCCGGGTCCAAATACCCTACGCTGCCCTTGACCACTGTGGTCACATGGGCCTTGGAAATGCCAGTGGGACCTGTTTTTGACAAACCGAAATCGGAAACCTTGGCCACCCATTTCTCGTCGAGCAAAATGTTCGTGGTCTTTACGTCACGGTGGATGATCGTATGCTTCGCACCCGTATGGAGATATTGCAATCCACGCGCTGCTCCCAGGCATATCTCGAGCCGTTGTTTCCACGCGAGGGGTGGGTTTTCGGAGTTGTACAGATGGCTGCGGAGGGTCCCACGCGCCATGTAATCGTAGACGAGGATCATCTCACGGTCGTCGTTGCAGTAGCCAATGAGAGAGACGAGGTGGCGGTGGCGGAGATGGGAGAGCATCTCGATCTCGGTCTTGAACTCGTGGATCCCTTGTGATGACTCGGCCTTTAGTCGTTTGATGGCAACCGGGGTGGTCCCATTGTCGATGTACCCTTTGTACACGTTGCCAAAACCTCCAACCCCAATAATGAAAATATCTTCAAAGTTTTTAGTAGCAGCTCTGATCTCAGCCAGTGAAAAGTAACGACACAAATCGGACGGCAATGATGATGAGCCCCGGGTCTTGCTTGACTTGGTTGTCGTAAAAGAAATAGTTCCCTCCATAGGGGTTGACTCTTTGACTCTTCTTCCTCGCCGGAGAACGAAGAATCCCAGAACGGAGAGGATAACTATGCCGGCAACTACGCCGGAAACGATGCCAACAATCGCCGTTCGATTATTCTTCCCCGGTTGTGTAGGTGGCGGGACATTTCGAGAACGAGGAGTGGTTGGACCAGGATTCGGACCGGCGAGATTACCATTGGTTTCGTTCAATTTAAAAATCTCAAGTCCATTCAAGATTGCGTCGATGTAATGACTTAGATCGTTGCTCGGGTTCGCTTGCAGAGCCACAGAGAGGTTAACTTTCTTCTGATCAGCTCTACTGCCAAACATTAAGACCATATAGTCTTGAAAATAAGGTGTATATTGACCACCACTTAACCCGATTATGTCGAATGTGCTCTCTGCTTGATAGTTTGCGATGTAAATTAGAAAAACCCGATCACCAGTTTTAGTGAATTCCTGAATAATCTCGCAAAAGTGCAACCTCAACATGTAACTAAACCCGGAATCCACGGGGAATTGCCAGGTGAGATTGTAGCTCCGGACTTCAGATTTATTTCCATTCCCTGTAGACCGGCCGGTATTGTAGACGTTGTCTGGCGCTGCATAAGATGAAATATTGTCTTTGTAATTTAGTTTAGCGGTCGTATTAAATGGTAGGACACTAAAGCCCAGTTCCGTCAGGTACTCGCTTTCCTGCTCCCATTCTCTGAACATACCGTTGTCTTCAGCGGGAGGTAGGGCTTTTCCACCTATATTTATCCGATACATCTTCTCCAGAGCGGTGTAGTTTGGGATGGTGTAGCTGCGGCCGTCCTGGTCCACAAGCTTAAGTTCTCTGCCTGCGTCTTCCGAATAATAGAGATTGGGGGGCATAGATACGACTTCGATACCGTTGATGAAAGCAAAGGCGCCCGAAATTGAAGAGCTGGGAATGAACGTTATGTTCATGAATGACCCCTCAACTGGTACAATGTACTCTTTCTCTATGCCTTCCAAGTCAAGAGCGTCAGCAGTAAGAGAAACGCTGAAGTTGCTTAGGAGGGTATATTGGCCGACTTTGACATCGAAGAAGGCCTTTAAGGGGTCAAAGTTTTCGTAGGTAGCTGAGAAGAAATACAACCGTACAAACTTTGGGCCGGGAGTTACTGGTATTGTGTAGGTGAATTCGGAGCGGGAGAGCCGGGCCGTTTCGTAAGGAACATGGTCGTTTACCATAGGTCTCTGAACGGCTTCCAAGGTAACCGAAGCTTTATTTTGGCCTCCTGAGGGAAAATATTTCGAGCCTATGTCTCCATTCCAGTTCCGTGGTTCTTGTGTAGTGAGGTTTCCCGAAGAGCCACAGTCGATGGTTATGTTGTCCACTGGGTCGTAGTGAAGCTGCTGTGAATCGGTGATTGTGATGAGGTAGAAGAGGATGATCACGATCACAACCTTCGGTACCCTTCCAAGGTGCGGATATTTGTTGCCGCTTTTCCACGTAGTACTTGTAATCACGGTCATGATAAATAGGAGGGATTTGTTAAACGGCTGCCACTTTAAAATCTAATAAGAAAGAAATACACAAATTAGGTTTTCATCTCAAATTCTCAGATCGAAGTGTTTGAGTATCATTTGATTTTTTTTTTCGGTAAGAGAAATGGAATTTTTTATTGTTAGTTCGCAACTTTGACCTGTGCGCTTCACAGATCATTTCCCCTCTCCCTCTATATGATCAGTTTATTCTTTAGAATTAACCTTACATCGACAAAGTTGCCACTGCAAGCATCGAATTGATAGGAGTACTTACTAAATTACCGCTCCAAAGATTCTGACTTTCTCGTCCACATAAGATGAGCTTTGAATTTTCAAAGTCCTCTTCCAATAAGTACTATTAGTTGCACTCCCAGTCCCCACCATATACACTGCAGTCGCTAGCAGACCCGCTGGTTCATGTTGATGCCACGTATTTTTTTTCTTTTTCTTTTTTTTTAAAGGATATTGTTTCGACTTTTAATTAAACATAACAATCCTATTCCGGTTAAAGAAAATTCATTCTCTCTTTTGCTTTTATTTTTCTTTAGAAAAGTCATTTCTGTTCTATTACCTACAAAATAAGAAAATTTAGTGACTATTACCTACCAAATAAGAAAATAAGAAAAATTTAGTGACGAGGTGCCTATAACGTACCACATAAGATGTGAGTCTATAAATATGAGACTACAATTAGATGCGTTAGACACAAATCCTTCCTGAATGTGACGTAGAATTCAGCAATGGAAATGGAAAGGTAGCAATCATCAACCAGGGAGATTTCTTTGATTTCTAGTAAAAACCAGTACAACAAAAAAATTCTCTCGCCAATTCCTTTCTGCCCGTTATGTGCCAGCTAATTGTTTCTTAAATGACAAAATAACAAAACAGAAAACAAAAAAATCTAAATGACAACACGCAAGGTAAAATGCACAACGACAATAAGGGAAATAAATGACAGAAGAGTAGCACACAACATAAACGACATCCTCTGCATCAGTTCTCCCTCGCTCCAAAAGAACTCGACTCAAATTCAGCAAGCTGCACTATACTTGCATCGAGCGGGTGGTAGGAGTATATGTATGCGACATTAAATGTTGAAGAAATACCCAAGTCACGAGGATGTGTGATCGCATGAGCATTATCATTGATGCATTTCTCAACAGGAAAAGGACCGAGCTTTCGAGATTTTAATTTGGAGTAAGTAACAACCGGAAAGCGCTCCTTGCGAAGGTGTAGCATGACCAGATTGTTGGAACGTCGCTTTAATTAAGCCTTGTGACTTGGGTCAAGCCCAAGAAGTCTAAGTTTCCTTTTTCCTTTTGTGTAGTCAGCATGCCCAAAAATAAAAATCAGTTACCTTTTCTTATTGTTAGCCAATTATTCAAGTTTGTGAGCATATATACATATATATGTATGTAACGTGAAGAATAAGGTGGTGCAGCAGCCGTGAGAAAATACAAAGGTCTTTGGCAGCCTTTTGCTATTTTTTCTTGGTCTCTCAATACACAAATTCTTCTCTCTTAGTTTGTTGGAATTTTGGTATAAACAAGCTTTTGGGTTAGGTTTCTTTGTAGCTTGTTTATTTGTTATTTCCTTTTGATATTGGCATTAAGATTGTTAGCAAAGCATCTTCTTTGTGGTCTTGGTTGCTTTTGTGAGAGAGAGATTTGGGTGTGTTTGGGATATGGGTGTGAGGGAAATTTTGTCAGACTTTTGTAATCCTTTTTGGTTATAGTGGAATTCTTCGCCGTCTCCGACGTGGACGTAGGCTATATTTTATAGCTGAACCACGATAAATCCTTGTGTTGCTTGTGATTTTCTGTTATTTATATTTTGTCGTAAATCCCTATAATTTGACGTTTGTCTAGCAAGTTTGGTATTTGTGCTTCCGCTGGCACAACAAGTGGTATCAGAGCTTTAGGTTCTTTGATTTGATTTTGAACTTGTTAATTTGTCAAATTATTTTGGATTTTTGGCTTCTGCGATGGCGACAACGACAAGATATGAAGTTACAAAATTCGACGGGAAGAATGACTTTAGTCTTTGGCGTGTTAAGATGCGAGCTCTTCTAGTTCAGCAAGGCTTACTTAAGGCACTAAAAGGCAGGGAAGCTTTGCCAGTAAATTTGTCAGATGAAGAGAAAGAGGATCGCTTAGAACGGGCACATAGTGCTATTCAGTTGTCTTTGTCAGATGAGGTACTGCGTGAGGTTGCTGACGAGACTACTGCTTCTGGGTTGTGGCTTAAGCTTGAGAGTCTATATATGACTAAGTCCCTCACCAATCGGCTATATTTGAAGCAGCGTTTGTATACTCTTCGTATGTCTGAAGGTACACCTATTAAGAGTCATCTTGATGAATTAAATAGAATTATTCTAGATCTGAAAAATATTGATGTGAAAATTGATGATGAGGATCAGGCCTTAATTTTGTTATATTCTTTACCTCGTTCGTATGAGCACTTTGTTGATACTATATTATATGGGAGAGACACTATTAGTATGAAAGATGTTAAAGCATCTTTGAATTCTAAGAAATTGAAGAAAAAAGTGTCTGAAAGTTGGGATGAAAATCAATCAAGTGCATTAGTTGCTAGAGGTAGAGAAAAGGGAAAAGGCGAAAATAGAAATAGAGGAAAGTCTAAGAATAGGAAGGGCAATTGCAATTATTATCATCAACCAGGGCACTGGAAATTTGAATGTCCAAAGATTAAAGGAAATAAGGAGACTGGTGAAAAATCCTCTACTACAGATAATCATGCTAGTTTTGCTGAGGATGGTTCTAATGACGGTGATTATGTTCTATCTGTTTCTGGTGATTGCTTAGGCAATTCTTGGATTCTTGATTCGGGTTGTTCCTATCATATGTGCCCCACAAGAGATTGGTTTGTTGACTATCAATCTATTGATATGGGTTTTGTCTTTTTAGGGAATAACATGTCCTGCAAAGTTGTTGGTGTAGGTACTGTTCGAATTAAGATGTATGATGGTGTTGTTAGAACTTTGACCGATGTTAGACATGTGCCAGATTTGAGAAAAAGCCTTATATCTTTGGGGACGCTCGACTCACAAGGTTATAAGTATTCAGCTGAAGATGGAGTTTTGAGTGTTAGTAAAGATGCTCATGTGGTGATTAAGGAAAAATTGCATAATGACCTCTATTTTCTTCATGGTAGTATGGTTGATGATGCTAATATGGCCTCATCTTGTTTTGTTCCAGATTTTGATACTATGAATTTGTTGGATGGTCAGAAAATTGGAAAGTTTGACTTCCGTAACTATTGTGTTTATGGGACGCGATATATGGTCAAGTTTGGTTCCACTGTTTGTAGGATGAAGGGCATAATGGGTTATATCTATTCAGAATTTTCGGGTGCTTCTCCTAATTTGTCTGTGGGTGGTTCTTGTTATTTTCTGTCATTTGATGATGACTATGGTGTAAAATTTTGTGAGAGTCAATTCTGTAAGGAGGAAAAGATAGTGAGACACCGCACTATTTGGAGGATACCACAACGATTTTTGGTTGCAGAATATTTGATTTGGACTCTTTTGGGGAAAGCTTGCTACTTGCTTTCTGTTGTTTGCATGCCGAAAGGTATTTGGATTGAAGTTTTTGGACATGCCTGCTATTTGGTCAGAAGATCTCCATCAACTGCATTTTGTTTGAAGACTCCGTTTGAGGTATGGCTTGGTAATTCTGCTATCTTTGATTTTAAATTATTTGGTTGTCCTGCTTATGCTCTTGTGAATGATGGTAAACTCGAGCGATTGACAACAATGTTCCATGGATTTGAGTTTAGGATGAACGGCTTTTGGTTGTGATTTGTTGAGCTATTATCACCAAGTTTGTTAGTTAGCAGAGTTCTTGATTTTGATAAGTTGGCCATCCTATTTGATATAAGGGAGTTAGTATGTGCAGATAAAGATCCCAGTGTTTGCAAGCAGGTGGAGCTTCCAGTTGAAACTTCTGTCAAAACTTTTGATTCTACTACTTTGTGTGTTGTTAGTAGAGAGAGGAGTTTGCCTCATTGGTTTGGTTTTGCAGAGTTAGTTTCTTTTGTGTTAGCTGCGACAAATATGGTAACCGAGTCGGGTGCCGTTTGGAAGTTCAAGCACTGTTTGGACTTATTTGGTGTTGCAGATTGTGATTAGCCCTTCGGGGTTTTAAAGGAGATGACGAAGGAGTTTCACTATTTTGGACTTGGCTTAATTTTGCACTAAGGTAGAGATTGTTGGAACGTGGCTTTAATTAAGCCTTGTGACTTGGGTCAAGCCCAAGAAGTCTAAGTTTCCTTTTTCCTTTTGTGTAGTCAGCATGCCCAAAAATAAAAATCAGTTACCTTTTCTTATTGTTAGCCAATTATTCAAGTTTGTGAGCATATATACATATATATGTATGTAACGTGAAGAATAAGGTGGTGCAGCAGCCGTGAGAAAATACAAAGGTCTTTGGCAGCCTTTTGCTATTTTTTCTTGGTCTCTCAATACACAAATTCTTCTCTCTTAGTTTGTTGGAATTTTGGTATAAACAAGCTTTTGGGTTAGGTTTCTTTGTAGCTTGTTTATTTGTTATTTCCTTTTGATATTGGCATTAAGATTGTTAGCAAAGCATCTTCTTTGTGGTCTTGGTTGCTTTTGTGAGAGAGAGATTTGGGTGTATTTGGGATATGGGTGTGAGGGAAATTTTGTCAGACTTTTGTAATCCTTTTTGGTTATAGTGGAATTTTTTACCGTCTCCGACGTGGACGTAGGCTATATTTTATAGCTAAACCACGATAAATCATTGTGTTGCTTGTGATTTTCTGTTATTTATATTTTGTCGTAAATCCCTATAATTTGACATTTGTCTAGCAAGTTTGGTATTTATGCTTCCGCTGGCACAACACAGATCGCCAACATTGAAGACTTTATGATGACAATGTTAGTCGGCAACTTGCTTATAAGAAAGTGTCGAAGATTGTAGTTTTTCCTTGACATCCCGTAATATGGAGTCAAAATCTTGAGCCATAGTTGCAGCAGCCTTACTTTTAGACTTTGGAAGAATAGCTAAATCAACAGTGTGATTTGGTAGCTTAGTGTAAACCACACCAAAGGGGCACATTCCTATTGACCTATTGAGCATAAAGTTGTATGCAAATTCTGCTTTAGCGAGAACTTCATCCCTCTGTTTGGGATGATCTGAAGCTAAGCCCCTGATCATGTTGCCCAATGTTCGATTAATGACTTCGGTCTACTCATCCATTTGCGGGTGGTAATAGAGCTTAAGCGAAGGTCTGTTCAAAGTTGCTTCCACAACTCACACTAAAATCAGCTAACAAACTTAACGTCGTGATCATAGGTGAGACTTCGAGGGAGACCATGGAGTTAGATGATCTCACAGAAAAATAGTCGAGCCACATTGACAACATCAAATGTCTTCTTGCATGCAACAAAGTAAGCCATTTTTGGAAAATCTACACCACCACTATGACAGAGTCAATGCCACACTTAGTACGAGGTAATACCAAAATAAAGTCAAGGCTAAGATCTTCCTATATCGAACCAGGAATAGGTAGCATGGTGTACAACGCTGTGTTTTGGGACATGCCTTTGCAAGCTTGGCAGACGGGGAAATGCTCAACAAAATGACATACATTATGTAGTAGTTTGGGCAAAAAAAAGAAAATGAGCTTGTAGAAGAGCCAATATTTTGTCTCCACCAGTATAAACTGATAATCCACTAGAATGCAATCTTTGATGAGCTGCTCACAGACAAAAGTTTTGGGAATACATATCTGACTACCTTTAAACAAGTAACCATGGTGGATTGATAAATCACTAGTTGGCTTATTGTTAGCACACTTGGACCAGATTGTAGCAAAATCTTCATTAGAGAAGTAGAGGTCCTTGAGGCATTCAAGACTTGTGATATCTGTTTGAACTACCACCAAGAAGCTAGCACAAAGCATTTGTAACATGGTTAAGGGAGCCAGCCTTATGTTTGAACACAAAAGTGAACTAGACTATTTTTACTTTATATAAGTAATAAATAACATTTCACTGCTTATTAATATTTTTTTCTCTCCTTTGCAGCACTGATCGGTAAGAGAAAACGTTCAAAGAATAGATCTTTGAATTTGCAGGGTAAGCTAGACTCGTTACAGCCAACTGAATGACTCTTGATCAGGTTTCACAAGAAGGGAGATACATGACGAGCTATTAAAGTAAAGCAGAAGTATTTTTCTCGTCTTATTAGGGTGTTGGTGAGGAAGTATACGGGCAAAGGTTCTTGAGAAACAGAAGACGAAAATAGAGCTCGGTGTCAGAGTAAGAAAACTTAGTTTATTGCTTCAAATATTTGTATTTTGTTGAAATGAAATTATTCTTTTTAATTACTTTATTTTTTGGTTGTAGAGGTGCTTCAAGTATAAGGATATTAGTGATGATAAGCTGCCTCGTGTATTACAAAGCATTGACGTCCGTTCTACTCATGACCTATATAAGGACTAGACGAATAGCCTTAATATGCACTTTAGGCTCAATGAGGGGACGAGAACATTCTTGACATTCCTCTTGCTCATCGTTCTGTTCCTGTCGATTTGACTAAAAAGATTTGGAATAAGTGCTCCGATTTGTTCGACTTCGCGGAGTATAGGGTTAGTACTTCTAATTATTCTTTTATGAGATTCGTTTTATTAACTATTATATAATTACCTAATAACTTTTAAATGGTAGACTATGTCTAGGAAAAACGCTGACAATAGGGGACAAATGAAATATTTCAGTAGGCAGGGGCTTAAGTCCATTATCGCCACTATATATGATAGGATTATCTTTTTATATTGTTATTCATGTTTATATTTTATTGCTACTTTTGTTAATTTAATAATCTTAATACGGGAGAGTTGCAGCTGATCGTAGAGAACTGCCGGTAAAGGTATACACTGCGACTGGCAATTAGATTTCTACATAACATGAGTAGAATTATGTAAGTAACTTGTTAATTATTGTGTTATTGATTTTTTTTTATTAAATTTCATTTTTACTGACTTTTTTTTAATCCTCCAACCGTTTATAACATAAGATGGTTGAGATTTGTACCACTTAGCTGCAATCTCAAGCATCTTCATCTGCATCAGGTTCTTCGACACAGTCTGTACCACCTCGTATTGATGAGATTGAAATTGCCAACGAGGTGCTTGGTTAGGAGAGGCTATAGAAGAGGAGTTGGTCCGAAGTTCAAGAGAGCTGCTAAAACATCTTCTATAGTAACTTCTCTACCACGTGAGCCTCCTGTGCCAGATACAGAGCTGCTAGAGTTTTTCAGCCAGGCGCAGAATTATCTAACTTTGGCCCACCAGCATGAAGCAGTTCTCATAGTGCAACATGACGTAAACAAGCAATACTCTGGCGAGCAAATGCAATACATGTCTAATGCTTGTCGACATTGCTTCCAGGATTTTCGATACCTGTTCGACAACATGCTACTCCGAGTATTACTCCGATACTCCCACCCCCTGCATTGCCTTCGTGATACCGACCTCAAGCTCTACCCGAATCTTCCGAGCCTGAAGAGGATGAAGAGCCTACCGACTTGGATAGCTAGAGAGTTGTTTAGTTTTAGTTTTTCTACATTTTGTTTTTGTATTGGATACTTTTATTACATTATTTAATTATGTGTATTATATTTCTATTTATTTATTGAATTTTAAATTTAATGTTAGTGCTTTTAATT